>APFE031652050.1:38612-56148 GCA_000404065.3 Pinus taeda
ATGGAGTAAATATAAAAAATGTTTTATTTATTTACCATACCTCTCATTTATTTATATTTTAATTAATTTACCATACCTGTTTTATAAATATGGTATTTCGCCATATGATTCACTTAAATAAAACCTATTCTTGAAAATTAGGGCGAAGGTTGTTACTCCTCATTTCAAGGGCAAAATTTACCTTTTTTACCCTCTCCCTTAAAATAAGGTGGGCTATTTGAGGTGATTTGTAAAAATGTACTATGATACAAAATATTCGCCCACTAAAAATTTAAAACCCCTTAATTTCGCCAAAGGGCGAACATTTGCCCCTAAAATCACCCCTAACTAACACTTGCAACATAAATATTCATCATAAACTCCAACAAAAAAAGTAAAAAACAAGTTATCGACAATGAGAAAAGAAATATTTGATAGTGGAATCATGAAATCCAATAGAAATATTTGACCTACAAACTTAGTTACAGCATTGGTTGATGAAGAGCTTCTTCATTCCCCAATTGTGTGCTCAAATAAGATGAAATGATTTTGCAAAGAATGATTGACTAAGTTTATTTAAAGAAATTAACATGCAAAGTTGATCCATTCATGACTGTCACTTGTTATCGCATTAAAGTGTTAGTTAATAGGAGTTAAGTGGGATCCTACTTTTTAGGAGTGCACCCTTATACAACAAGTTGTCTCATGTATGCAACTAGATAGGGAACATGTCTTCGACACAAAGGAGTGTTCTTAGGTGCGGTGCACTTGCTCAACATGAAGGTGTGCTCTCAGGTAAGGCACACTCCTTTAGCCCTAAGGAGTTCGCTCAACTCAAGTGCGTCTCTTTGTTAACTTGAAGCATGATTTTTTCTTTTGCGAGTGATTTTCTTTCGTTCTAGTTGTTTTTCATGATTTTGAATGTTTTTCTAGTGCGCACGTGACACTAAGGAAAGTCTTCAAGTGTAGAAAGATGATTAGTTCACCTAACCATGGACTAATTAACTCAAGTCTTTCGAATGTTTAAGTCACAGTGCTTAAGAAACATTAACTTAAGAGGATGTGACACTAGGAGAAAGCACATAAATAACAAAAAAAAAACATGACAACTCAAAGGGGGCTTGAAAGGACACTTAATCTAGGATCCAAAATTGACATAGGAAAATATTTTGGAGGGTGATTGTTGCAATGATAACAAGACCATTAATAAATGGTACATTTATTAATGTTGTTCACCATGGTCAACAAGGGCCAACCATGGTTAGATTTATTAATAAACCCAATGGATTAATACTAAAACCCCAAGGGATTATGACCCCAAGGGAATAATATTAAACCCAAGGGATTAATATTATAATCCTAAGGTATATAAACCCTAAGATAAATATTATAAACCCTAAAATAAACTGGGTTGACCATGATTGATTTTCATGTCAGGACAATCTTTGTTACAATGCGACGTTGAACCATGGTTGACCATCATTGATTTTCATATTAAGACAATCTTTGTCACAATATGATGAAGGAACATGGTTGACCATGATTGATTTTATAAAATGTGGTTTACCATGATTGATAATATAAACCCAAGGGATTAGTATTAAAATCCAAGGAACATAAACCCTAAGATAAATATTATAAACCCTAAAATAAACATTGCTGACCATGGTTGATTTTGACATTGAGGCAATCTTTGTCACAATGTGACACTGGACCATGGTTAAGCATGATTGATTTTATAAAACATGGTTGACCATGATTGATATTATAAAATCAAGGGAATAATATTAACCCAAGGTATATAAACCCTAAAATAAACATGGTTGACCATCGTTGATTTTCATTTTGAGACAATCTTTGTGAAAATGCGTTGTTGGACCATGCCCGACCATGGTTGACCATGATTTATTTCAATATCAAGACAATCGTTGTCACAATAAGATGTTGGACAATGGTTCACCATCGTTGATTTTGATATTGAGACAACCTTGTCACAATGCGATGGTGGACCATGGTTGGCCATGGTTGTCACAATGCGATGTTTGACCATGGTTACTGAACATTGTTGAACATGATTGACAATGATTGAATATGATTTATTTTCATATTGAGACAATATTTCTCAAAATGTGGTAGTGGACCATGGTTGACGATGGTTGATTTTCATATTGACGAAATGTTTGTCACAATGTGGCATTGGACCATTGTTGACCATAAATGATGATGGGAAACCATGTTTGAGAACTGTTGACCATGATTGATCATAGCTGATGATGGCTGACAATGGTTGATAATGGTTGATTTTCATATTGATACAATCTTGGTGACGATGTGGCATTGGACCATTGTTGGTCATGATCATAAACCCAATGAATTTATATTAAAATGTAGAACTAATATTATAAACTTTATGAATAATCTTATACCGTATAAATATGAACCCTTAGATTAATAAACCTAAAGGATTGATATTATAAACCCGAGGGAATAATAAACTCGTCGGATTAATACTAAAATGACAAGGGATTATAAACTCAAGGGGATAATATTAAACCTAAAGGATTAATACTATAAACTTGAGGTATATAAACCCTAATATAAATATTATAAACCATATAATAAACATGGTTTACCATGGTTTATTTTACTATTAATATAATCCTTGTCACAATGCGACATTGCACCATAGTTAACCATGCTTTCCCATGTTTTATTTTCGTAACAAGACAATTTTTATCATAATGCGATGTTGGACCATGGTTGATTTTCATATTGAGAGAATCTTTGTCAAAATCAGATGTTGGATGATCATTAACCATTATTGACCATGGTTGATCGTGATTTATTTTATAAAGCATGGTTGACCATGGTTGATTTTCATATCGAGACAATCTTTGTCACAATGCAGCGTTGGACCATGCTTGATCATGGTTGACCATGATTGATTTTTATATCAAGATAATAATTGTCACAATCAAACATTGGAAAATGGTTGACCATGGTTTATTTTCATATTAATATAATCTTTGTCACAGTGCAACATTGGACAATGGTTATTAGCCATGGTTGGTTATGATTGAGAATGGTTGACCATGATTGATTTTCATATTAAGACATTTTTTCTCACAATGTGATGTTGGACCATGGTTGATTTTCATATTGAGACAATCATTGTCACAATATGGTGTTAGACCATTATTGATCATAATTTACCATGGTTGACCAAGTTTTACCAATGTTGACCACGATTGACCATGGTTCACGATGGTTGAAAATTGTTGAGCATGGTTGATTTTCATATTAAGACAATCTTTGTCACAATGTGATTTTGGGCCATTGTTGACCATGATTATAAACCAAAGGGAGTTATATTAAACCCTAAGATTAATATTATAAATGTTATGAATAATATTATACCCTAGGAATATGAACCCTTAAATTAATAAATCCAAAGGATCGATATTATAAACCCAAGGGATTAATATTACAAACCCAAGGTATATAAACGCTAAGATAAATATTATAAACCATAAAATAAACATGGTTGACCATGGTTGATTTTCATATTGAGACAATCTTTGTCAAAATACGACGTGGTGACATGGTTGACCATGCTAGACCATGATTTATTTTCATATTGAGACAATATCTCACAATGCAATGTTGGACTATGGTTGACAATGGTTGCTTTTAATATTGAGACAATATTTGTCACAATGTGACAGTGGACCATGGTTGACCATTACATGGGGGATTCACTCAATGAACCTCTATCACAACACATGCATTCATGGCATACTAAACAATATCCTTAATTTGACTACATATTGGAAAATATCTCTAAAATTTACTTTGTTTAAAATTCACTTTATTTAAATGTCTACCAATGGGGCATATATAAGTTTGTTGATTTGCAAATACATATTGTGGCAAATTTGAATGGAAAATACATAGATTTTAACTCTGAATTACATCCCTCTTCTATTGAATACTAAGAAAGATATACTACAACAGTTCAAAACAAATCCTCGATAACCAACACAATGGTGCACCTCTCATCTCACTTATAGAATAGGAAGAGGAGAGAAATTACAATGAATATGAACACATGTAAAATCCTATTTCGTTGGACTTTGTCAAATCATAGCCCTAACCTAATCACCTAGTGCACCATAGTTTCATTTTAAGAGTGCCAAGTAAATGTGTCTCCATCAAAAGATGAACTAGAGCATGCAAACATGCATCCCTTCGTTGATATTTTTGCGCTATACTTAAGATTGGAATTTCTCATGCATAAGTATTCTAATTGGCTAAGCATTTTCACCCTAGTAAGAATAGATCACGCGTCTTAAAAATAACTAAAGGAAAGCTCTGATAATAGAAAAAACACTATCCAAACATCTAAGCTAGATTTAATTGAAGGTGTGACATGCGTGCCCTTAGCATGTATGCACCCTCTTCAAAAGAATAGTCTTTTTCACTATCTCCTGTGGAATGCATGTGCCCTCTACCCAAAAATAGTTGGTATCATTGTCTCCTTCACTTTAATTCAACTTTTTCATCACTAATGTAAGGAAAGAGTGAAGGTTCCATATATGTTGTCTTCTCTACTGCCCCATCATCGGGGGGATCACTAGCTGAGCAATAGGTAAAACATCTTAACACACGAATTAGAAATAGATCGTGGAGGTATTATTAATGTGATGCATGTTTGTCTTGGAGAAAGATTGCTTAGGAAAAAGAGCAGAAGTGGGAAGTGGGAGTAGAAGAAAGGAGTGGCATTTTAAAAATATCCCATGTTTGGAGAGATTTTTGGAGTGAATTTTTAATATAAATATGATATATAATATATATATATATATAATATATATAATACATATATAATATATAATATATATATAATAATACAATATATTATAATAATATCAATAATATACTAAACCATAAAACCATTCATCTAGTAGTTATAACATTCATCAACCACAGGTCCACACACTACAGGTTCTACCTTATATAGCATGTAAGGATGCACATAACTAAAATAAAATAGAGAGGAGTCGATCTCGAAACCTAAAATACATCATCAAATATGCTATGGATGGCATCTAGCATCCGAAAAATTCATGCTACAACAAATACCTACATATCATCAAAATAATTACCTATCTTGGGATATTTCTCATTAATATCACCCTCTAAGCATTAACATAATATAGGAAAAATGTATCATGTCAAGTCAAGATTTTGTTTTCGTGACAGGTACATTTTCAGTAGGGTCATGATAGGGGAGTTTGACAACCAATGTCAATAACATCAAGGTACATAGAGGGATTGGTTCTCTTTACTAAATACAAGCTCCATACTCTAGTACATGAAAAAAATTAATGGAAACATTGCAATCTCCCCAATCCTGAAAAACTAATAAGTTTGTTGGATTCTGAGTGAGATCTCAAATTCTACTTTCTCCATATGAAATCTAATTAGGTTGGAACCACTCGTAAACATCTCTATTCATCTCATGGTAATGTTAAAAATTTAAGTCGGAACCACTTTTACTTGAAGAATTTAACATTACCATGAATTGCATGTCAATAATAGGGCCATATATTTGAATATTAAGCTACCATGGACCTAATATTAACATAGTTTTTTATTTCTTCCTCACACTTTCAATACTCCCACAATACTCCTAAACATAGTTTTTTATTTCCTCCTCACACTTTCAATACTCCCAAAATACTCCTAAACCTCTATTTCTCTAGCCCACTTTTTTTTCCCTCCACCTGGCCAATGTCTTGAATAAACAATACTTTATAATACACATATTACTATACAATATATAAAAACCCTTTACTCCCCTATTATATGCTCAATATATTATTTCATTTTTTCCTCATTTTTTTATTTCCCAATATGAACTCAAGTGATATGGTATGGCTTTGTCAATATATCCCTCGTGGACCATTATTGACCACGGTTGAGCATGATTTATTTTATAAAACATGGTTGACCATGGTTGATAGTACAAACCAAAGGGAATAATAAAACCAAGGGATTATAAACCCAAGTGCACAATATAAATCCAAGGTATATTAACCCTAAGATAAATATTATAAACCTAAAATAAACATTGTTGACCATGGTTAATTTTCATAGTGAGACAGCATTTGTGAGAATGTGATGTTGGACCATGGTTGACCATGATTGATTTTCATATCAAGACAATCGTTGCCACAATCAGATGTTGTACCATGGTTGGCCATGGTTGGCAATAGTTGATTTTCATATTAAGGCAATCTTTGTCACAATGTGATGTTGCACCATCGTTGATCATGATAGACAATTGTTGTGTTGGAAATAATACTGAGAGGGGGGGTGAATAAGTATTATCAAGTCAAAAATTCCATTTGCAAAAACAAATTGTATACACTACTTCAGTTAGTTTAACTCACGTTTATACGCAACTATGCAGAAGGAAACCCGCGTATACAAAGAAAATTTTTAATTTACTTTATCTTTCTGATGATATTTGTTAATATGTGATGCAGAATCAAATAACCAGTAACCAGACACAGTAAAACAGAGCAGAAAGACAATCATACACAAGAACACAAGATATAAGGTGGAAACCAATGTGAGTGAAAACCACCTGCTGCAATTCGTCTCTATCTTTCTTTAATTAGAAACTTCTTTTACAATGTATTGGTGCAGTCCTTTACCAGTACGCAGGCTGGAACCTCCATAGAGCTACAACCCTCTCTCGTTCTCCAGCTTCTCCTAGAAGGGAGCTACAACCCCCTTTAGCTCTTGTACTAGCCAAGATACTAGTACGTAGGTGCTGGCCTATAGAAAGCTACAACCTTCTCTTCCTTCCAGGGACCACGTTTCATAAATTTTTAGACTGGACCCATGAACATCAATCAATCATCAAGAATCAACCAATCCCCTTTTCACCAATTAGATCTGAATCAATTAGATACTTCTCTGAAAGTTGTACCCAAAACACAGTACCAGAAACCATACACTAGAAAATAGAACCCAGAACACAATAGTAATGGACAGAAGCCGCTAGATCACAACTTAGAGTATATACGCTATTTCAACAACTTGAAACTAGCATGCATACGCTTCTGCGTATGGAACAACCTGTATATACGCTTCTTTACTTCACAGAACTTGCGTATATATGTGCCTTCGCTTCACTGAACCTGCGTATAGATCTATAAAGGATAATTCACTCTTTCAGTTATTCAATCATTAATTAACCCAGATTATTAGACTTGTAGATCAAGCAAGCACCACATCTAGCAGATAAACATCATACAAAGATAATATCATTCAAGCTTAAAGGTTATGACCCATCAATAAAACTTATCCTTCTTTTTGTGCTAAGGTTCCTCCTTCATTCAGATCCAGATCAGCATCATAACCCAATTACCAATATACCAGCTCTATCACTTTATGAGATTTTCAATAATAATTCCGATAATCATTTTCCACATGATCTCCCTCCTCTTTTATAGTCTTAGGCCTTCCTCAATACCATGATCCAAAACCATAACATTTCAATACCATGAACCCAAAACTAGGGATCAACACATCTGACGAGATGCCATGGTCCAAAACATAGGTTCAAATCCCAAGAAATAACTACCATGGACCAAAAGTATGATCCCCAACATATACGCGCTTTTGTAATGAATAACCCGTGTGTATACGTGTCTTCGTCTGGATGAACCTGCGTATATGTCATTTTCTTCTTTCTGAGTGCCTGAATTGAGATCTGTTATCAAAGAGAGTTGCCATGAAGGACAACACCTGCACCATAGCTCCAAACCTGTGCCATAATGCCAACAATCTCCCCCTTTGGACTTGATGGCAACACCAAGATCCTCAAGATCATTCTCCCCTTTGTCATCAATGGAAAAGGGTTGTGCTCCCCCTGACTATAGGCAAGATCTGCAAAAAGATGTTCTTCAAGAAGAACCACAACTTATGCATCATAAAGGACCTTCCTATCACCAAAAGACTCAATACATACATCCATCACCCAACCAAGTGGGGAACATCCACCCAACCAAGTGGGAATACATCAGAAATTTACATATGATGGCCAAATACATTACATCTTCATCACAGGCATAATGGGGAAACCAATGTAGGTCGTTACATGACCTTGACACCATATAAGAAAAAGATGCATGATATAGAGACGAAATATTTAGAATAAGACTTATGAAAGTCAACAACAACTGATAGCAGCAGCAACTGTCAATCACCATTCAGAACAGCAACCAAGATTTCCTTATGTTCTCCCTCTGCCTCTATTTCAACAACAACAGCTGTGAACTAGAACCAAAAGCTTCTAAGATAATGCCAACAATACATTATTAGAAGATTTTCTGCTCCCCCTGAACCTGTGCTGGATGGTCTATGTCAGACCCATATCAGACAATTTCCAAACAGACCCTGTTACTTTTGATATCCATCAAGCCTCCATATACGCGACTTTCTCCGCACCAACCAGCGTATGTACGCGGATCCTCCACATGCAACTCACGTACACCCATTTTTCTCTTAAACTGACAAGATTTAATAGCAAGGTGATACATCAACTACTCCCATCTTCTGTCTAAGATATTCAAATGTTTCCTTGGGCAGTGGTTTGGTGAGAATATTAGCAACGTGTTCCTTAGAAGGAACATACTCCAATTTGACCTTTTGTTCCAACACTTGTTCCCGGAGAAAGTGATACTTGATCTGTATGTGCTTGGTCTTTGAATGCATGAATGGGTTTTTTGAGATGCTGATTGCACTTGTATTATCACATAAGATGGAAATAGGTGGTGTACAATTGATTTGAAAATCCTACAAGGTCTGCATCATCCAAAGGAGTTGAGTGCAACAAGATGCAACAACCACATATTCTGCTTCAGCTGTAGATAAAGCAATCGAACTCTATTTCTTGCTGACCAAGATACTAATCAGGAACCCATAAAGAATGCACCACCACTTGTGCTCTTCCTGTCATCCATGCTTCCAGCCCAATTTGCATCTGTATAAGCATGAAGTGTGAGATCTGTATCTCTAGGATACCATAAGCCATAGTTTTGAGTTCCTTGAAGATACTTGAAAATTCTCTTTACTGCCTGAAGAGGAGTTTCCTTTGGATTTGCCTGAAATCTCCCAACTATTCCCACTGCATGCATGATGTCTAGTCAGGTACCTGTTAAATATAGTAGACTTCCAATCATAGACCTGTAGGTTGGTTGATGCACTGCTGCTGATTCATCATTTGCACTGAGGCTGCACCCTGTGACCATGGGGGTACATACTGGTTTTGCATCTTCCATGCCATATTTCTTCAAGATCTACTTGAGATACTTGGTTTGAGACAAGAAGATCCCACCTTCATTTTGTTGGATTTGAAATCCAAGAAAGTATGTCAGTTCACCAAGCAAAGACATTTCAAGTTCTTTCTGCATCACCAAGGCAAAGCTTTGACTCATATATTCTTCATTTCTGCCAAAGATAATGTCATCTACATACACAACAAGTATTAGCAATTTTTCATTTTCAATTTTTATATAAAGATTGCTATCTGCTGATCCTTTTGAAAAACCTTGTTGATGAAGATATTTGTCTAACCGGTAGTACCAAGCCCTGGGAGCCTGTTTAAGACCATAGAGAGCCTTTTTCAGTATGCATACAAGATTTGGATCATTCCGAAGGATGAAACCATCTGGTTTCTCAATGTACACTTCTTCTTCTAAGTCCCCATTCAGAAAGGCTGATTTCACGTCCATTTGAAAAACTTTGAACTTTTGAAAGCTTGAGAGAGCAAGGAACATTCAGATGGCCTCAAGTCTAGCAACATGAGAAAAAGTTTCTTCAAAGTCTATTCATTCTTGTTGAGAATACCCTTTACAAACAAGTCTGGCCTTGTTTCTAATAACATCCCCATTTTCATTCAACTTGTTCTTGAAGATCCATTTTGTCCCTATGACGTTCTTATCTTTTGGTCTAGGAACCAACTCCGAAGTGTTGTTCTTTTCACTCTTCTCAAGTTCTTCATCCATTACCTTGACCCAGCATTCATCTTTGCATGCCTCTTTTACATTTTGTGGTTCAGTGGAGGAGAGCAATGCCAAATAGCTTGAGGCTTCTGCAATCGTTCTTCTTGTTTGAACACCTGCCTCCTTTTGCCCCAAAATTTTTGATTCTGGATGATTCTTTTGAACATACATGGAAGGAGTCTTCTCTTCTATCTTTATTTGTTCCTCTGGCTCCTCATGGGTTTCTTCTTCATCGTCAGTCTGATTTGGAGAGTAGTCTTCATCCTCTTCGATATCTTCATGATTTACTTGCCTAGGGATGTATCCTTTCTCATCAACCACTACATCAATGTTGTCAACAATTCTTCCAAGTCTTTTATTATAACACATATATGCTTTGTTGTAGGGAGAATAACCAAGGAGAACGCCTTCATCAGCTCTAGGTTCAAGTTTGCCAAGCTGTTCATCAGTATTCTTAATATAGAATTTTCTCCCAAAAATTTTGAAATGCTTTACCGAAGGAGTCTGACCATACCAGAGCTCATGCGGAGTTTGAGTGCTGTTCACTCGGACATTTGTTTTGTTGAGAATAACAACCACAGCATATGCAGCTTCACCCTAGAAGGTTGCGGGAGTTCCAAGCTCATCAAGCATAGCATGCGCCATTTGTTGGATTGTTCTGTTTATCCTTTCCACCACTCCATTTTGCTGAGGAGTCCTAGCTGTAGAGAATTCCCTTCTTATTCCATGTTCTTCACAAAAATCAAAAAATTCATTTGAGGTAAACTCCCCACCTTTGTCGGACCTGAGGCACTTAATTTTGTAATCTGATTCATTTTCAACCAAGGCTTTAAAGGATTGGAATATTTCGAACGCTTCGTCCTTGTGCTTCATAAGTCCTAACCAAACCATCCTGGAGAAATTGTCAATGAATAAAATAAAGTATTCTTCTCCTCGAGGTGACCTTGTCCTAAATGGACCACATACATCTGTATGGACTAGCTCAAGAGGCCTGCTGGCTGATCCTTCCTTCTCAGGGAAGTTAGTTATGGTTTGCTTCCCAAACTGACATGATTTGCATATAGTGTTGTCTGGAATTTTGATGTCTGGAAGACCACGAACTGCCTAGTATTTGCATGCTTTCCTTATTTGTGAAAATCTTAGATGCCCCAACCTCCGAATATGTATAGATTATTTGGAGTTCTTCTGCCTTTGATTATTGTTCTTCTTGTATCAAGATCACGAACACTACACCCATGTGATCGAAATATTACCCCGGTTCCATTATCACACATATGACTGACACTCAATAGATTATGCTTCAATCCATCAACATACAAGACATTTCCAGCTTTGACCTTCTCTTTCAATTGAGCAATGCCTTTTCCCTTTATGGCTGCAGGGGTATCATTTCCAAAAGAAACTTTCTTTCCCTTTTCTAAAGTAGTATATGATTCAAGTTTTTCTTTATCACCTGTCATATGCTTCGAACATCTGTTGTCGATGTACCATTAATTTTCCTGTCCTTCTGCATCTAAAGCTATCCAACATCTTTCTGGTTGCCGTTCCTTCATTCTCCATGTTTTGGCACTTGAGGTTTGTTCCTTTGTCTTCCAAAACCTACTCCTGCATTCAAAATCTTCATGACCAAAATTATGACAAATAGTACATTCAATTTCACTTTCAAGGGCGGAAAAGTGGTTATAGGTCTTCTTCGTGATTGGAGGTATACTTCTTTGTTTTTGAGCTTCTCTAGTCATGATTGTCTTATAGGAAACACATTGAGCTGCTTTGTGACCAAAGTTATGGCAAGAAAAACATTGGCCATTGAAGAAATTCCTGCGACTATCATCCAACCGATTGTAGTTTCTACTGACATCTATTCTTGAAGAAAATTGGGAAGATTTTACCTGAGACTGGTTGTAGCTTCTCTTTGTCCTTAAGGTAGCATGCCCCCGATTTTCTTGATAGTCTTTGTTCGTTCTTGCGGAAGACTGTCCCTGATTTACCTGATGATTTCTATTAGGTCTTTGCTCACTCCCTTTTGCTGCATCAAGATAACTTTTGGAGGTGGAAGCTTGAGATGTTCCACCATTATACCCCAGACCTGTCTTGATTAGAGGGGAATGCTGCACATTGATAATCTCATCCAGAGTTTCAGATCCTTTAACAAATTTGAGATTAAGGGCCTTTGTTTTCTCAATTTCTTTTCTAAGGCCAAAAATTTCACATTCTAACTTCTCAAGAGATTTTTCCTTTTCATCAAGTTGAAATTGTAGAGTATCAATGATCATATTCTTTTCTTCTAAACATGTTTTGAGTCTAGAAATCTCTTTAGAAAAACCATCCACATCTATAGCATCCATGTAATCATCATCTTCAAAGGCCATTAAAAGTTTATAGTGATTACCTCGTCCATCTTCATTGCTATTTGATAGTCCATCACTATCTTCATGAGTGTAATAGCTTTTCTTTTTTGCATTCTATTTCTTGTTCCATCTAACAGGTTCCTTCCCCTTGTCAATCTTATCCTTATGAGGACATTTGGCTGCATAGTGACCTCCTCTTCCACAAGAAAAACATTTGAATGGTAACTTACCTCTGAATCTTCCAGTACCACGTTGAAGATTTCTGACAAAATTTGATTCTTCTTCTTCTTCTGACACGTGTCCTGACTCATAGTACTCTCCTTTGCCTGAAGCCTTGAAGGCAGCTACTCTCCTGTTTGATGGACCTCCTTTCCTCATTTCATAAGCAGTTAGAATTCCGTGCAGCTGTGACATTTTAAGGTTTTGTAGATTCTCCTTTTCTTCTATAGCAGAAACTTTAGATTGAAATCTAGAGGATAATGATCTTAGAACTTTTTTCAACCACGACAGCCTCTTTTATTTCATCACCGAAAATTTTCATACAATTAACAATCTCATCTACACGAAGAAAGTAATTAGCCACACTTTCATCATTATACATCTTGAGATTTTCATACTGAATCCTGAGGGTTTGAAGTTTTGCTCATTTTACCTGGTCATCTCCTTCATAGCTCGTAACAATCTTGTCCCACATCTCTTTAGCGGATTTATACTACATGACTTTGACAAATTCAGATTGTGATAGACATCCTAATAGATTATTGACCGTATTTGCATTCATTTCTTATTTCTTCTTCTCAGCCGGATCTGTGGGTGTCGATGCTGGAAAAGTATACCCTGTATCTATGATATCCTAGACTTCTGTACCAAGAGATTGAAGATAGGCAGTAACTCTTACCTTCCAATATACGAAGTTTGTCCCATCAAAAACTGGTGGTCTGATTGATGCTTCCCTCTCGTAGTTGCTCATGATGAAAGATCTTCCTTCAAGCGATCAAGCTTCTTCAGAAGGACCTGATCTGATACCAATTGTTGGAAATAATACTGAGAGGGGGGGTGAATCAGTATTATCAAGTTAAATATTCCTTTTTCAAAAACAAATTGTATACGCTACTTCAGCTAGTTAAACCCGCGTTTATACGCAACTATGCAGAAGGAAACCCGCGTATACAAAGAAAACTTTTAATTTACTTTATCTTTCTGATGATATTTTCTAATTTGTGATGCAGAATCAAATAACCAGTAACCAGAGACAGTAAAATAGAGCAGAAAGACAATCATACACAAGAACACAAGATATAAGGTGGAAACCCAATGTGGGTGAAAACCACTTGCTGCAATTCTTCTCTATCTTTCTTTAATTAGAAACTTCTTATACAACGTATTGGTGCAGTCCTTTACCAGTACGCAGGTTGCAACCTGCAGAGAGCTACAACCCTCTCTCGTTCTCCATCTTCTCCTGGAAGGGTGCTACAACCCCCTTTAGCTCTTGTACTAGCCAAGATACTAGTACGTAGGTGTTGGCCTACAGAAGGCTACAACCTTCTCTTCCTTCGAGGGACCACATTTCATAAATTTTCAAACTGGACCCATGAACATCAATCAATCATCAAGAATCAACCAATCTCCTTTTCACCAATTAGATTTGAATCAATTAGATACTTCTCTGACAACTGTACCCAAAACACAGTACCATAAACCATACACCAGAAAACAAAACCCAGAACACAACAACAATGGACAGAAGTCGCTAGATCACAACTTAGAGTATATACGCTATTTCAACAACCTGAAACTAGCGTGCATATGCTTCTGCGTATGGAACAACCTGCATATACACTTCTTTACTTCACAGAACTTGCGTGTATACACGCCTTCGCTTCACTGAACCTGCGTACAGATATATAAAGGATAATTCACTCTTTCAGATATTCAATCATTAATTAACCCAGATTATTAGACTTGTAGATCAAGCAAGCCCCACATCTAGCAGATCAAAATCATACAAAGATACTATCATTCAAGCTTAAAGGTTATGACCCATCAATAGAACTTATCCTTCTTTTTGCGCTAAGGTTCCTCCTTCATTCAGATCTAGATCTGCATAATAACCCAACTACCAATATACCAGCTCTATCATTTTATCAGATTTTCAATAATAATTCTGATAATCATTTGCCACATGATCTCCCTCCTCTTTTATAGTCTTAGGCCTTCCTCAATACCATGATCCAAAACCATAACATTTCAATACCATGAACCCAAAACTAGGGATCAACACATCTGACGAGATGCCATGGTCCAAAACATAGGTTCAAATCCCAAGAACTAACTACCATGGACCAAAAGTATGATCCCCAACATATACACGCTTTTGTAATGAATAACCCGCGTGTATACGCGTCTTCGTCTAGATGAACCTATGTATATGTCATTTTCGTCTTTCTGAGTGCTGAACTAAGATCTGTTACCAAAGAGAGATTCCATCAAGGACAACACCTGTGCCATAGCTCCAAACCTGTGCCATAATGCCAACATGTTGTCGCAATATGACATCGGACAATGTTCGCCCATGATTGATTTTCATATTGGGACAATACTACTCTAAATGTGATGTTGTATCGTGGTTTACCATGGTTTATCATGGTTGATTTTCATATTCGGACAATCTTTGTCACAATGTGGTGTTGGACCATGGTTGACCATAATTGACCATGGTCAAGCATGTTTGACTAGTGTTGACCATGATAGACCATGGTTGACGACTCTTGACAATAATTGAGAATGGTTGGTTTTCATATTGAGACAATATTTGTCACAATGTGATTTTGGAACATGGTTGACCATGATTATAAAATCTAAGATAAATATTATAAACACTAAAATAAACATGGATGACCATTGTTGATTTTCATATTGAGACAATATTTGTTAGAATGCAACGTTCGACCATGGTTGACCATCGTTGATTTTCATATCAAGAGAATTGTTTTCACAATCAAGCGTTGGACCACTATTCACCATGGTTGACCATGGTTTATTTTCATATTGAGACAATATTCATCACAATATGATGTTGGACCATGGTTGATCATTGGAGGCCATGGTTGTCACAATGTTACGTTTGACCATGGTTATTATCCATAGTTGATCATGGTTGATCGTGGTTGACCATAATTGACTTTCTTATTGAGAAAATCTTACTCAAAATGTGACGTTCGACCATGGTTGACTATGGTTGATTTTCACAATGAGACAATCTTTATCACAATGTGGCGTTTGACCATGGTTGACCATAATTGGCCATGGTCAACCATGTTTGACAAATATTGGCCATGATTGACCATGGTTGACAAATATTGGCCATGATTGACCATGGTTGACAATAATTGACAATAGTTGAACATGGTTGGTTTTCATATTGAGACAATTTTTGTCACGATATGATGGTGGACATGGTTGACCGTGATTATGAACCCTAGGATTTATCTTGTAAACCATATCAATAATAACATATCCTACTAATATTACCTTTAGATTAATAAACCCAAGAGATTGACATTATAAACCCAAGGGATTAATACTAAAACATGAAGCGGTTATAAACCCAAGGAAATAATATTAAATCCAAGGGATTAATATTATAAACCCAAGGTATGCAAACCCCAAGGTAAATATTATAGACCCTAAAATAAACATGGTTAATTGTGGTTGACCATGGTTGATTTTCATATTGAGAGAACCTTTGTTGCGATGCGACTTTGAACCATAATTGACCATAAATAATAAAATTTTTAATATTATTAAAATTTAATAATATTATTGTTTATTAATATTTAATATTCTTATATTTATAATACTTTATTGTTTAATATTTATATTATTATTATTATATATTAGTATATGTATTATAATATATAATAATGATTTATTTTATATAATTAAAGCTATATATTTTAGCTTTTTGTTTATTTTTTGTTTTTATTTTTTTTTTTTTTTCACAATGTAATAAGATTCATTTTCATGACAAAATATAAAATTTTAAATATTTAAATAAAATAACCTAATTTTATATTAAAAAAATAAACATGATCCTTAAGGATGACACTAAAATAAGAAAAAAGAAATTGGAAGATAAGAAGCTATTAAGGTTAACGATTGTCTGGAGTTTGTAATCATTCAACCATTAAATTACATACATGCGGGTTGGCTGTCTAACAATTCATTCTTCTTTCTTCACATATCTTGTGTGTAACGAATGTTATGGATTGCTAACCTGGGTATTGAAATAAACAACATCCTCCCGCATGCTTGTAATGTGAAAAACAAACCCGTAAATATATGGAATTCCAGTGAAGCAGACACAACTAAGCACCAAATAACTTTATCTAATCTGTAGTATGCACGATGAATATGAAGAAATTTTAGAGAGGATATTTCCCCAACAATTTCCTAATAAAAATTCCACACATGTTGCATTTGTGGATGTAGGTCAAGCTAGTATTACCTTCTGATCGCATTCGTGTGCGATCAATCCATTCAAAGAAATAACAAACCCTAGCTACAAATCTATTTATAGCGTGTTGTGATCACCACCAGTTCCAATTTAATTTGTCATGAAGACTGCGAAACAATCAATTTTATATTATACAAATTTATTCGAGATGATGCTATAGACACACTCTTAGTTATACAAAAAAGAACAACGTCGTATTTTCTTGGAAAAAATATTATAGATAATAAGTTATCTCTAATTGTTATTGCAATGACATTGAGATAGCTTTTAATGTTAGGCCCCTATACTACTAGTGTCACCCCTTATTGTTATTAGTACAAACCACTTATTATATTGATGTACCCATGTAGTGCCCATATTGTTACTATTGTGCCCCATAGAAGCCGACTATTATTATTATTGTGCCCTTACATTATTATTGTTATGTCGGCTCTGGTTATGTTATGACCCCTTAGACTCCTATATATAGAAAGGAGGTCTTTTCATTTGTATCATCGAAGAGTTGTTCATTTATGTAATGTAAAGGAGGTTGCCCCCTCGAAGAGGCTGAATTCTAAGGCGTTGATCTATCTTTTCTATCTTTTTCTTGAGCTGGTTTCATAACAACAACCTTTCTC
>APFE031652050.1:56952-85218 GCA_000404065.3 Pinus taeda
AGATTATTTTTCCCGTACAACACTCGAATTGGGTCTCCAATATGGTACCAGTCAGAAAAAAGAATGGCGACATAATAATTTGTATTGATTTCAGGAATTTAAATAAGGCAAGTCTAAAAGATAATTTCCCATTACCCACTATGGAGCAGATACTCCAATCAGTGGCCGGTTTAGAATTAATGTCTTTCTTGGACGGATTTTCAGGGTATAATCAAATTTTGGTTCACCCTGATGACCAACTCAAGACCACCTTTAGAACAAAATGGGGAACATATGCTTATCAGAAGATGCCCTTCGGACTCATCAATGCAGGAGCCACTTTCCAGAGGGCGATGGATATCGCTTTCAAAGGGTTAATTAATAGAATAGTAGTTGTCTATTTAGATGACATTACTGTATTTTCAAGAGAAAGATCCAATCACTTGCAAGATTTGAACCAAATCTTCCAACGCTGTAAGAAATACGGTATTTCTCTGAACCCTAAGAAATATTTTTTCGCCCTTGATCAAGGTAAGCTCCTAGGCTTTATTGTATCTAAAGATGGCATCTATATCGACCCAGACAGGATTAGTGAAATTTCTGAAATCCCTTTTCCACATAATAAAAAATCCATGCAGTCATTCTTAGGCCAAATTAATTTTGTAAAAAGATTCATTCCAGATTTTTCTCAAATTATTTTACCACTCCAAAATATGATTAAGAAAAATTCAGTCTTCAAATGGGGAATACCAGAGAAGGAAGCATTTGAACTAATCAAGAAATCAATAATCGATGCCCCAGCTCTAAATACCCCAAATTTTTCTAATCATTTTACATTGTACACCATCGCATCTGATTCTTCTTATGCTGCAGTACTTACGCAGATCAATGATCACAATTTGGAAGCACCGATTTCATTCTATAGCTCAAATCTTCAAGGTGCAGAATTGAAATATTCTGAAGTAGAAAAACAAGCCTTTGTTGTGTATAAAGCGGTTAAACATTATAGACCATTCTTGCTGAAATCTCATACAAAGGTTATAGTTCCTTTCTCCTCAGTTAGACAACTGTTAATCCAGAGAGAACTAGGAGAAAAAAGGGCAAATTGGGTAACAACGCTTTAGGAATACGACATAGAAATAAAGCCGACAAAGATTGTTAGAGGTCAAGGTTTTTGCAGGTTATTGGCAGGCGCATCCGACATTCCAGAATCAAGCGATACCGATCAACCTGAAATCATCAATCAGGTAAGTACCACCGATTCTGAATCACAGTACGCTGATATAATATTTTACCTAAAAAATGGATATGCACCTCCTAACTTGTCCTACAAAAGCAAAAGGGCCATAAGATTGAAAGCAAAGAATTTTACCATTATTGATGATGTTCTGTTTAGACAAAATTATGATTCCATTTTACTAAGATGCCTTGAGAAACAGGAAGCACAAAAAGTCTTGCAGGAATTACACGACGGACCAGCAGGAGGCCACTTCGGGGCTGATACAACAGCTCACAAAGTCATCCATGCCGGATATTACTGGCCCACTTTGTTTAGAGACGCTCATGAACATGTAAGGAAATGCCCAAGTTGTCAGACTTCAAGTGGAAGACTAAATAAATCAGCCTTTCCCCTGCAACCGGTCAACATTGAACAACCATTTGAACAATGGGGATTGGACATTATCGGAGAAATTAATCCTAATTCTTCCAAACAGCACAAGTATATCCTTACTGCTACCGATTACTTCACCAAGTGGGTTGAAGCAATTCCGCTAAAGACAACAAACTCTGAAGCCATTATTGAATTCATAGATCAATTCATCATTACCAAGTTTGGTGTCCCGAACGCTCTTGTTTTTGATAATGCATCATATTTTTCAGGCAATGCTATGTTTGATTTCACAATCAAAAGAGGTTTCAAACTCAAATGTTTAGCTAACTATTATCCTCAAGGTAACGGTTTGGCAGAATCTACAAACAAAAACCTTATTAAAATTATCAAGCGAACTATCGAATAGAATCACAAGACTTGGCACAAATCTTTAATATTTTCACTATGGGCTGACAGGATAACGCCAAAAGCTTCTATAGGTTCCTCCCCATTTAAAATCGTCTATGGAAAAGAAGATGTACTACCAACAAATCTGATTCTTCCTTCCCTAGCTCTAGTTCAATTTATTGAAGAAACTCCTTCTTCTTCTTTACAACTTAGACATGACCAAATCTTGAAATTAGAAGAAGAAAGAGAAAAAGCCAAAATTACCCATGCGAAACATCATCAGATCATCAAAACATCAATTGATTCAATCTCGTCTGGTTCTAAGCAATTCCAAGTTGGAGATTTAGTCCTGAAATGGGACAAAGCCCATGAAGATAAAGGCAAACACACCAAATTCCAGAAATTGTGGCTTGGACCGTTTCAGATCTGTGAAAAGATAGGCCATTCGACCTTTATGTTACAATATTTATCAGGGTTGAGAGATTCTCTCCCTGTTAATGGCCTAGTCTTAAAGAAAATTTTCAACTGAGGAGGTAACCCCTTCTCCTTTTAGATAGCATTTTTATAGTTTGTAGCAAAACTAGAAAATAAGACTGTAAGGCATTTTCTATTTGACATTTGCTATATCTAAAGAGTTTCTCAGAAACAAGCAATGCGATATTTACTTTTAAAAATAATTAGAAGTATTAAACAAAAGGAATAATTTCTAGGAAATTAGTTATAATTGCATTCTAAGATTACAATACGATCCTAGTAAACTCCTCTTGAAGTATAAATCTTGTAAATCTTTTTAGATTTTTCAAAAATTGGTTATAAAAAGGTTATCAATATTAAAATAGAAACTAGTCCAAATTCAACATCTCAAACTCTTACCTTGTCATCCATCCTACCTTAAGGAGGAAAATTGTCTATCCCATTTTACTTAAGTTCATGATTATTCAGGATGCAATTCCAAGAATGCTAGATATAAAAGTTGAGAGGTCTTATCACAATCCTGCTTACCATGATCATAGGAAAATAGTTTGGCCGACATTACCAATACTGCATACCAAAACAGGGTAATGGCTTCAATTCTAAGACAAGGGGTCTCATCACGAGCCAGCTTGTTCGGTCAGATTACTACCAGTGAATGGCATTGTCAATCAACTGGCCACCACACCAGGGCAATGAATTTTTATCTTATAAAAGAACAAAAAAGGAAAATCAAAACAAATGTGAAAAAACGTGATTTTGAATTCATTCTGTTAATCATGCTCTCAAGTGAACAGGACAATAGACAATGATATGGTTAAAAGGTATCCCTGCCGAGACTATGGACGTTTGCTGGCAGCAGAGGCTCTACCTATGATAAATGAGTTAATTTTAATAGTTGGATTGGAATAGTCTTCTATTTTATCAATATCAACCAATAAGTGCCAATTTGAAAATCTAGAATGTATCTATTTTCACCAAGGGAGGAAATTAGCGAAGAAAGTTTTGTTTCCTTAAAATACAACGATATCTAGTTATATTAGAAATTTCCCTTTTGAATAAAATTTCTATTATGAAAAAGTTTAAGTATTTCTATACTATTCAGAGATAACTGCTTCTCCCAGCGAATCGCCAATTGTTGTGCCCTACAACAACCCCCAATTTCATATCGCTAAAATTCCAAAAATTATAATGTGAAATGGGTCCCCTTTTAATTTTTGTTTTTAAATTGGTATCAATTTAAGGTTCTATTTCGCAAAGAGGCTTTTTAATAAAACCATTCAAAAAAACCCGATATAAAACGATTTACTTTCGTCATTGCGATAAAGCGATCGCAAGATCGCATATCGCAATAACAAATAAAATATAATGTAAGGGACATATTGGTTTTCGCCGATGCAAAATCGCTATCGGATATCGGCAAAGCATAAAATGACACAAGTAATGATCTTTGCTACCATGCGATGCGAAATCGGCAATCGACAATCGGCGATAACATCTAAAGCGCAACTAAGCTTCTCCTCATCCGATGCGATGCGATATCGCTATCGGCAATCGGTGATTCACCATGCCCTCATCCTAAGCGGTACTACCAGCGATACCCGATGCGATGCCATATCGGATATCGGTGATCGGGGATTCCAAGCAAAATCAATGCAATAATTCAAACATTTCCCCGATGCGCAATTTCGCAAAAGGTAAATTGCACATTTCTCAAGGTAACAGCCATAAATGTAGTTTGATTTGATTTATTCATAATTAAGGTCATATCCTTTGGAAAAGCCGCTCATCCGTGTTCAAACCACCAAATAGCCCTCAACATGCTTCAAATAAATCATTTATCCATTAATCGAAGCAATTGTAATTAATAAGACTGACAGGCCGTGATGATCATTTAATAAGAAAACAGGCTTGAGGCCATCCACGTATTTGCTCCTAAGGCCACCTTAAGTCGATTAATTACTGTGATGCGCCAAGATATATATGTACTTCATTCTATTTGATTGATGATATTGTTGCATGTGTTGCGCTTATCTTTCACTCTGCGCAGAATTCTTTCACGGAAACAGAAGAAAGAGGAATGGGAAAGAAATCCAAGAAGACTACAATGCCTACTGCTCCGCCAGCCACAGGGCTAACTGTCGCTGATCCAACCGGGAAGAACAAAGGACTAATATCAGATACAACATGCCTAGGACTCCCCAAGACCACTTGGCAGGGGATCTATAATTTGATTGAGGCCGAAGGGCCAATGGTGACCGAAGTGGAGATTTTATGTGACAATACCAGCAAGTCCGATGCGAATCTAAAAGACTTGGCTGATTCCTTCCTACACAGAATAGCGGCCCGGGAGCAGGTTCTTCCTTACACATATGTGGTAAGGTGGGCACTCCAAGAACTCCCAATTTTTGATAGACTGTTTGAATCTACGTATGGGAGGGTTTTCGCCTCGTTTCGAGCCGAAGACCTATGGCTAATGTATCACCTGCCACTAGAAGAGAAGAAATATAATGCTACATTTTTGGAGAAGTTTCGAGAAGAAAACAAGACTGAATCTGAACCTATTCGAGACTGGAGACATAATCCAGCAAAACACAAGCACGAGACCTCGAGTAAGTACTCAGTTGACTCCCTGTGTTCAACTTACTGTTATGCTGGAGTTTTGATGTGTAGGCTATGGGGAATGCATGACTCTGCCAATATCACCATAGAAATGGTTCCCCTAATAGAGGCAACATGTAGTGGGGAAATCATGGACTGGGTGGATATATTGTCCGACAAGTTAGCCAAAGCCATTCTTGACTTCAGGTTTGACTATCATGTCACAGAAAGGGTTATTCCGCCATTTTACTATAGTGCATATATTATCGATGTGTTGTGTTTTAATTCTGAATTTCCTGTACTGGGATGGAGGTGGACGTCGCAAGACCCCACACCCATTCACATATATCATCGAAAACTTTGGAAGACTAGTTATAAGCATCACATGTACCAAATCTGCAACGGTTTGATGTTACCAATTCATTATTTAATTTTTAATAATCCTGCCCCTAAAATGTCCGAGCAAGCAGCTGTAGATTTGACTGCAGTAGCGAGTTGGTTTGGGGAGGAGAAATTCAGTTATATCAGAGTTTTTGGCAGCCAGGCTAAACCACATGTGTTACCACTCTAAATCCCTGATAAGTTACTTGCCAGGGAGGTAGCCTATCAAATCAGCACTGAAGGGGTTACCCAAACCCTGAAAAGGGCTAAAAAACATGTTTGGCCTTCTTTTCCACTGAGAATTGGAATGTATACATTGCATGACATAAAGCATGCTGAGAAGGAAGCCGGGAAAATGAATTTTCTCACCCTGTCTATCCTGCCAAGGAGGCAGTACGATCCAAGAAAAATCGCTTACAACGCGCTCGACCAGGCCAAATTGGCCAAGGTCGATCACAAAGAAGACAAATTTGAAGACTTGTTCGTATTAGCCAAATCATTGTATCAAGTCAAGTCGCTTGCCCGAAATGTTTATAACGATGAAGGGCTAGTTGAGTTTAACAGAATCAGAGAACAGAGGTTGCAAACTCTGCCTCTAGACCTGTTAACAACTGTACCGACAGCCACCAGGTCAAGCGAGTCTGAACAGCGATATAATACACCACCTCCTACTACATCAACACAGCAGGAGGAGACGCATAGCCAAAGGCAGGAGCCAACTCAGGAAAATGCACACCAACTAAAAGAAACCCAAACAAAGACCCAAGAGGAGAGCAGCTCTAAAGGTAACCAGGATCCATTAGTTGATCCGAATTTGCTCCAACAATGGAATCAATTCAGCACAATCATCAATAACTTAGAGTGCTCAAAAGATGGTGAGGTTTCAAAGGAAGGTGATACACAGGAAGCGACATCGAAACCGGTTTCAGGTGAAACCAGTGGCATACCCAAAACAAAAGGATTAGAGATAATTCCTAAAGATCCGACGGGGGAGATCGTTTTGCAAATTGAAGAAATCCCCCCTTTAGATATATTTTACAGCCCCAAGCATAAAGCCGTCGTAAAGCAACAGAGGAAAAGGAGAAGAACTGATCAATCTTCCCCACTCCGTGAATCAACAGTAACGGGCAATGTTGTATGGAAAGAGAAATTCAACCCCTCTGATGACTTAACCAGGCTATCACAGTTCGCTGGAGCATATTCGGCGGCGACTATTGATAAAGCAACGGAGGTGAGAAATTTGTTAAAAGTAAAGGATCAAGATATCTCTTCTCTACAGGCCAGATTATTAGAAGTCCAGCAGAGGGCAGAGCAGGCCGAAAAAGAATTGCTAGCACAGCAGCAGAACAATAACCAGCTAGTCAAGCAATTACGAGAGAAAAAATAGAGGATAGATGAAGGTGACATGCAAAGGCAGAAGGAGCTATCAGTGACACTGGAGCAGTTAAGAATATCAACTGAGGGAGCAATAAAAGCAAAAGACGAAAAAATCGCTCAATTGACCACTCAAATTGAGCAAATGAAAAATCTCCCTAAGATAGATGAATTTAAAGCAGAAGCGCTCCAGCTAAATAAAGGATTGATTAATCAGGTTAAGTTGTTATGTCAACATCTCATACGAGTAGAACCATTGTGCGAATTGTCAGCGTCTATAAGCGAAAAGGTAGAAAAAGCAAGGGCCGACTTGGATCAGGCAGAAGAAACACTGACAGACTTTATAGAATGGCAGGATTCAGATGTAGGTCGGGCAACCAATCTACCAAGAATTCTAGAATCGCACAAAGAAATATTGTTCACAGAGTGGCAATCATAACTGATGAAAGCAGAAAGAGCGACTTCCAGATGCAAGACAATCAGTGGAAATTTAATTGAATTAGTAAATAATCCATTGTATTTATCTAACACAATTTCCCAATGCACTCCAGGTCAATTAACAACAACAAATATATTGGAGCATTCATGCTATCCGGACTTGGAGAAAAGCGCAAGATTGATCGGTGGAGTGAACAGTATAACATGGGATGCATATTGGTTCTTTTTAATCAAACCATACAACCAAAGAGCCATCTTGAAGTGCCTAACCGATGCTGTCGGTTATATGATACCTGACATCCAGGATGCCACCTTCGCTGCCCAATTCAGTTCACACCTCAACAAACCGCCAGAAGTAGAACCAATGCTCGCGATAAGTCAGCTAAGGTTTAAGGGCAAGCAACCTGAGGCATGAGTCATTTCGCCGACTGCCAGATCGCCCCTGAGAAGTAGACCAGATTTACTGATACCAATTTAGTAGGATTTTGTTTCATAGATCATTTTAGTTTAGTAGTATTTAAAGACCCTTTCATGCATTTAGAAAGGGTTGTAAAAGTTTTGTATATGACTTAAACCCTGAAGTTGCACTATTGTACTTCAGGGATATTCTTTTATGAAACTTGACCAATTATTCCGAATTTGATGAGGAAGGCTTTTATGCAAATGTGCACTATTGTCATTGTTTGAAATCATTTCTGTGTTGAAGAAGGAATTTTGAATAGCGATTGATATTTCGGATCGATCTAAAGCTCACATGGTACTATTATCTGCGTCTGTATTCTTTTTCGTTATATGAATTGTTATTGAAATCGCTCTTGCTATTATCGCTTATATATATGTGTGCTTTTCGTAGCATTCTTTATGCATTCCACTATTGGTTGTTTATCGTATGCTCTTCTTTCAGACGTATATATGTATCGATGATATGAACAGTGAATGTAGTAATCTGTATGCATCGCTTCATTGTGACTATTCATGTGAAGCAATCTTTGAATGATTGAACATCATTTATTTATTTCGCAGAGTCATCAATATGCCTGATAAATAGATAAAGATTATTTAACGCTACATTCTGAATGAATAAGTTGTTCCCGGGATTAGTATTAGTTTCACTACTTTTTTCAATAGAATAAGTCATTCACCTATCATTCAAGTAGTTTATTAATCACCCATCCATCCCTTTTATTTCATTATCGGGAAACTGGTCCCGTTATCTCCAGTCGGAGCCACCATTCCAAATGGAAAAGGAGATGTACCAAGGTCCGGACCGGGTGGTTATCCTCGATGTTGTGGCAACGATTTCCGAGGCCTCAACATGTTCCAAAGGGAGCCATTTCTTCATTTGCTTCACCTCCTCATGAAGGCAATAAAGGTGAAAGAGGCAAGTATAAATCTGGTTCTAATTATATTCCTTTTGATTTTGCAAAGCATGATAAATTTCCACATAAGTATGGGAAAAAGTTGCATCTTCCTTTTGTGGTTTGGATAACCATGATGTTTCTAGATTTTGGAAGAGAATGGCTGCATACATGAAGCAGAAGAAGGAAAAGACGTAAGAAGCCAAAGGTCCATTAGACAAGGCAAATCATGCTATAAAGAGGATGCACATGCAATGTGCTTACTGCCATAAGCAAGGGCATCTTGCTGCAAAATGTTGCACTCTGAATCCAGCAATGCTTCCACCAAAGTTGAAAGTGGAAAGACAAGATGGCAGAAATGGAAGTGAAGATTCCATGAATGACATGTCTGAAAATGATTCACATGATGATGTTGATGTGTAGACAAAGGTAGTACCTTTGAAAGGGATTGGTAAGGAACAATTAGAGTTCTTATCCAATTGAGATTGCATGTCTATTGATGCATCTACATTATATTTCATTTTAGCTTCAAAAGTACAGTGTGCTTAAGTGAAAGTTGACAGATGAAATGCATGCATGAGCTTGAGATGCATGAACACAGGGATGTCAATGATTTCCTTGTTTTTGAACATGTATGTGTAATTAACTTGTAGGGTTGATTTCTTTGACATGCATGTGATGCCATGTTGACTTGAAAGAAGTTTACTTGGTCTCCAAATGGAGATAATGATGAAAGTTTCATCTTTTGAAAAAGAGTCCTAATGGTCTTTTTCTACATGCTTGACTTAAGGGTCATTTGTTTAAAGGCATGTTTTGTGGGCTTGTTATCTATTCCATCATTTGTAGGCAGATGTAAGTCATGGAGGTATTCACAAAATGTGAAATATGTTTCTTTTGTTGAAGCAAGAGTTTAGTCCATCCAGTTGTTTTCTGTATGCCTGTTGTTCTTAATAGTTGTTGTTGGTAGCATTTCAAATAGGTACAAATGAAAATTTGTGGAGAAGATGTACTTCACATTTGGTTGAGCCACCTTGGATCGATGATCAAGGCAAAGAAGTTCAAACTACCTTCTATGATCATTTCAGTAGAAGTTCCATAGGAAGGTAAGGAGGAAGACAGTTCTTCCCAAGAAGACCAGCCCATCCAGAGAAGGGAAGTGGTAAGAAACATTGGTTCAGAGGAAATATGCAAAGACAATTGTAGGGAGGCTGAAAGAAGAGGGTGAGTCACTCTCATTTAGTATTCATATTAGTATGTCAGTATTTTGGAGACCAATTTCTTTTAATGGGAAAGCGTGATCCAAAAATAAATCCTAGATAAACCTCTAAGTCTAAAAGACTTCATGCAAGAGGTAAAAGATGCCAAATGGCACAAATCCTTTTTAAATCAGAGGAAAATCAAAGTCTCAAGATACTCTTAGAAATAGTCTCATTGCAGAGAACTTCTCATTATGAATCCAACACAACTTGAATGGGCAAAAACAGATTTCAAATGAAGAAGTCATCATGAAAAGAAGCTCCTCTTGTTCCTTGAGAAAGAGGCTAAAAACATGAGGAAATAGCAAAAAGTCGGCATATCGGAGGTCGAACAGGGGCCGTCAGATCTGGCCAATCAATGGTCCTGATTTGATCGACAATTGCAATCGGCGGTGGCAGTCAGAGGTAGTCATAGGCATAAAGTGCGATGGGCCAATGCGATACTGTGATCGCCGATATCGACAGATCGCAATTAGCGAACACAATGGAGTAGGGCTTACACATATATACGTGATATATGATGGTCTGATCGCCAATGTTGATGGATCACAATCAGAGCATTATAGGGGAGCGACCATATGTTATATGTGCAATGCGATATATGGACCCGATGGGGTTATGAATGCAAATGAATAATATTTTAAATCCGATAAAGCCATCTTTACGGGATCTTCCAATGTTCAGTGTATTTTTAGTGCAAAGGGGAAAAACCTTAGAACCAGGCCATTTGCAATATGCAATACGACTTGCAAGAAGACCTGATAGGAGAATAAGGTGGATTTTAGGACTTTTCAAGTCCGATATATTGTGTTTTATGCGGATTTCTTGTGTTTTCACAATGTTCTCTGTGTAAACAGAGAACGATTATTATTAAGGATTTTAAGTGCTGATTACCCTCATCCATTGCGGAAATAGGTGGCCACCTCCCCTAAGTGCATTATGCAATGATTGTTGAATGCCAGAGACAAGATTTGAATGGACTGTGACCAGAAGTTGCAGAGCGCGAAAGGGAGAACCAACAGGCAGTGTGATTTGGCTTTTAAACCATGACTATCAAAGACAAAGGGTTGTTGGGTTGTTGAACAATGGCCAAGTTATTGATTGCTACTGAATGCTGAAAGTATTAGTAGCAGAGAGCTAAGAGAGCAAAGTGATAGAGAGCCAAAGAGCTACTGCATAGGGCTGCTAAATTGTTGGTGGCCGAGTTGCTGCTGAAGGTCGCTGTTGGGGTTTTCTATGAAGCAGAAGCTAAAGAGGCAGCATAGAAGGCGAAGAGGTAGCACAAAAGTAGTTGAGGGAGCCTTTGGGGTCAGTTGATGTTCAAGTGAAAAGCCAAAGAGTTGAAGGTTGCAAAAGGTAGAAAGAAGCCAGAGCGGAGAGCCAGAGAGCCAGAGCTAGAGCTAAGAGCCAAGAGTCAGAACCAAGAGCCCGAACTAAAGCCAAAGAGCCAAAGTCAGAGCCAAGAGCCAGAACTAAGAGCTTCAAGAGCTAGAATGGATAAAATGGTGCCTGAACCCATTGTTTATGTGTAGAACAGTAGGAGTTGAGTCAAAGACTTGTAAAAGACTTACAACATAATCCTAGAGAGCTTATTTGAATTAACTAGAGATCATGGAGATGTAGCCCAAGAGTTGTGGGTGAACTCCTAATTAATTTGTTGTCTTATGTGTTTGTTTTTACTGCTGCATTATTCACTGTTATATGCATTTATATATCAGTTTAAGAACATTCACATATTAGCACAAACAACAAATTTTAAAGCAAATAATCAACTGAAACAACTACAAGAATACACCTATATTTTCAAGCATTTCTTAATTCCGCATTGGTTAATCATTAAAGACTTGGGAATATTCAAGCTTTGGAAGTGGGAGAGGTTCTTGTAAGCTTGACAAGAAGCCTAAGAGCCCCATTTTCAGATCATCACTGGCAAGTTCTTCACACTTGACAACAAGCTTGCATCATTGGTCTTTGATCAGGTGATTTCACAAGTGTTCGGCTCTAGATCATTTTTCACACTTTGTGGATTGTACTAGTAGTACCTTAAGAACCATTGACATTACTGGTGGTCTCTCTTGCACTTGTTAACTGTTCACATCATTGGCCGATAATCAAGTGATTTTCTAGTGTGCTTGACTTCAACACATCTATTCGCATATTAGAAATTGTACAATGGATAGGTCGGGAATCAAGACCCTGGGCTCAGATTACACAAGTCCAGGTTGCGTGGATTGATTTATACATGACTCTTTCGATTGGATGGATGTGACCATACCTGAGTCATTTTTTATGGTCTTTCTGATTGGATGGCTATGTCCATACCACATACCATTTATGTTTATCTTCTGGATGGTTGCGCCCATGCCTTATGCATATGTATTTCCTTTCACTATGTACTCATGTATCAGAGATATTGGTTGTCCTTGCGTCTACAGGTTCTCTATGAGGACGTTTTGTTTCCGTAATGGATTCGTAAAGCACTTCACCCATCCCACTCTCTCGGCCTTTATGCTTTAGGGGACATCTTTTACACAGTAATTTGTCAATGACTGTGCATTCCCTGATCCCGGATACTACCAGTCCATATTACTAACATTTGTTTGTGTCATGTTGCCAACTATGTGTCATTACTTTCCTTGCAATCTCAGGAAGAGTGTCTCATTTCATTATCACTGAAGAAGAACCTTTTTACCTAATTTTTTGGGTTGGCGTGAGTTAGAAGATATCCTCTGACGAATATTGACAAGTTAAGACTAGCCCTAGCGAAGTCGTCACTCTATCCCTGTGTTGCACCCACGATGAGCCAGATTTGGCAAGTTTTTCAACAACTCGTCGAAACTTCTAGATGAAATTGCTTCATGGGCAGTCCTAGGGCTGGTTGTTGGGTTAGTTGAGCTTGCCTTTATCCTTTGGAATAGTTGTTCCACCTTTTATGCAACCTCCCTAAGAGATAAGCTCCTCCTTCCTTCTCTTATGGGACCTCTCCCTCCTATAAATACCTCCCCCATGAATAACATCAACTAGCATGGATGTAGTGGAATGATAGCTAGATGTAATTTGATAGTTTCAAGTTTCTAAGAGAGGAGTAGAGGTAGAGAGTGTTATTGGAGTGTGGAAGTAGCCTCATTTGTGTTGTGATTTGGGAGATGCTTGAGTAGAGTTGGCTTGAGAGCTTTCTAGTATCAACCCTTTTGGATAGAAGAGAGAGTCATATGTTCCCTTGGGAGACGGTTCACAAGTAAATGCTTATGGAGACATACCAACAGGACCCTTCAAGGAGGCTTACGAAGTCAAGGCCCAGTTGTAAGTTTACTTTGATTTATATTAATACAAATCAATAGCTTGTTTCCTATATCTTGCGTGAAATGTTGATAGCTTGAGTTTCCTTAACTCTTCAAGTATATTGTTTGGTTGTTTTCTATTTGTGTTTGTGGTGTTTCTCTACATGTTGATTTCATGTATGAATGACTAGAAGAACAAAGAGTTGGAGCAACATGACGAAGACTTCATCGAACATCAGATTGAAGGTAGGTTCTTCATAACACCAACTTTCTAAGGAAGTTTGCTTTGATATTGTTTGTGCTGTGACTAGACCCACTCTAGGGCTAGAGGGGTTGCCTTTGTCTGCAGAGGGAACTTACATGTGTCACAAGGACAAAGGCTACGATGTTGTCTTTAGTAAGGGAAAGTTTTTCCTTAGACACATCACCACGAGATAGGTGAAACAGATTGGTTCACGAGTCAAGAACCTGTATGCTCTTGAGGTTCAAGATGCATGCAAAGCCTTGAGGAGAAAGCTAAATTTTAGAGACTTGGTGGTTGAGAGGGAGAGTAAATTACCTCTCAACATGCAGTCCTAGAAGAAGTCTCACACAATTGTGGAGGAGCCACAATTAGAGTTAGCAGAGGGATCACATGCAGCCATACCTCCAGGTGTGAGATGGGGCGACGTGAAGTGATAGTCCCATGAAGGTTGAAATTGGGCAGGGTTCATTGAGAGGTTTTATCTCATGGATTGTACCTTGCAACGGGAGCTGAAAGTACATAGTAGTGTGAGGAATCAATGGGATTGATGCAATGAGAGATCAAAGTGATAGAGGCTAGAACAGTTAGATACTAAAGAGCACAGAGAAGGATTGACAACAATGTAAAAAGGCTAAGTCAGCAGAAGCACAAAGTTTTTAGTTGACAGAGGCTATAGTGGTCAGAGACTTTGATGACAGAGGCATCTTTCTGATTCAGGTTGGATGTCTTTTGTTTCTGGAGTTGCTGGAGCAACAACACTCGAGAGAAGTGTTGCATGCAGAACATTCCAAATGTTCAAAATCGGGATCGAGTTGAATTCCTTTCTTGTTGAGAGGGAGTATTGAAAATAGCAACAAGAAATGATAAAAACAGAATCCAGTATATTCCAATTTTAATTTGTCATTGAATTAAAATTGTGAATTAAATTCGAATTTAGTGTCACCAACTGCTTGGAAATAATTAATTAATCATTATGGATTAATTAGTTGGAGAAATTCAAATTAGAAATCTTTCTACAGTCATGCAACAATTATCCCTTAAATTAAGGAGATTATCCCTTAATTAAGGAGATAAGATTGAGTTATATTTGATTTGTAATTAGCTAGATCAGTTTACTAAGTTAAGTCTAGTTAAATTAGTTCGAAACTGTTTGAGGAACTAATTGTGAGTTATCAGTCAGCTGATGCATGCATGCACTCAACAAGTGTACTCCAGATAACTAAAGATTCTCTCATCAGAAACTCATACATGTCTATTCTAAGAACGAACCAGTTGAGCTAAATGTCAAGGGCATGTTACTATCAGTTGCATGTGGTTTCCTGTAAAGGAAACTCATCCATGTAGTCAAGGAAAGTTTCCTTGAGGATTGCGTAGTTTTACAGGGTGTGAGATCAGTGTGAGTGATCAATGTTACACTTGGTAATAGGAGGATCACCCAGAGAAACTGCGTAAGGAAATAGGAGGCTTGGAGGGCAAAGGAGAAGGTTTTTGAGAAGCCTTGTTTGCCTATAAGCATCTAGGAGGATTGTATGAGAGCTAGATAGCTATGAGAGGGCTTTGTATAATTTTGATGTATTTCCACCTTGTATGATAATACAGATGGTGGGGTTTTTAGATGAGGCTTTCCCATGATTATTTTCTATGTTTCATATGCATTGATTCTTCTTATTTTGGTTATATGTGTTCAACTTGAATCTTGCTCAATCTTTAAGCTTTCGCAAAGAAAATTGATAGTAGAAGTAGTTTATAGTATTTTTCTTTGGTATATTTCATTATCGGGTTAATCTATAGTCAGATTTCTGACATGGTCTTAGAGCTAGAATTTTAGAGAATTTACAGGAAATTCTGCATGGTATTGGAGCCAAGTTTATCGGAGCAGTGAGCAATATACAGAGAAGAGAATTCGAAGTTTGAAGTTTGGGGTTATAGGTGTAAAATGAATTCATATCATACTTCAAGGTTGGCCAATGGTGTTCTATGGCTTGAGACTCGAGTATGCCTTGGAAGGCAGCTTGAATTACATAGCATGGACAGATCGCATGGAGGCTGCATTAAAAGACAACAGCTTGAAGTATTTTGTTGATCATGAAATCCCAAAGCCAGGTTCAACTACTGCACAAGAGTTGGCTGAGTGGAAGAAGTGTGTTGTGAGTGCAAGACAGATCATCCTTGAGGGAGTTCGAGACCATATTGTCTCAAGTCTCCATGGGAAGGATACTCCATATTCAATGTGGAAGACATTGAAGGACCTCTACCAAAATAGTGGCGACCAGAGGAAATTCACGCTCAAGGATAAGCTTTGAAGAATTAAGATGGAGAATGGCGATACTATTTCCACATATCTGAACAAGCTCACCACTTGTAGAGATGAGCTTGGAAGTGTGGAATAACTACTACCGATGATGATATGGTAAGCCTCACTTTCCTTGGCCTTCCAAAGAGCTGGAATAGCTACTAGGACTCTATGAATGGAAGGGAGAAACTGTTGGATTGGGAACAACTATGGTCGGTTCTCATGCAAGAGGAGATCAGGAGGAGCACATGAGATGGTTCTTCATCTAAGGATGATGACAAAGAAAATCTGGCCTTAGCAAGTAAGGAAATGAAAGGGAAGGGGAAGGCGTTCCATTCTGAATTGAATTCTTCTCGATGGAGGGAAGAAGGGTGACAAGTCTAATATGAGATGATTTAATTGTCACGAGATGGGAAATTATGTGACTAATTGCCCATCGAAGAAGTCCAAGAAGGGATCCTTGGAAGGATTGTAAGGTGAGGCATTAGCCTCTTAGTTCAAAATGGACTTTACCCTCATCGCATGCATGGTGTCATCGATGATGGGTTGTGGTTGGAATCTTGATAGTGGAGCCTCATTCTACATGATTGGTGATAAAATTTTATTCAATACCTTAGAGGAGAAAGACCTCAAGATGTGCATGGAGATGGGTGACGATGAAAGGTATAATGTTTCACGAGTTGGCATGGTTGCTTTTAAGAGGGAGCATGGAGATTCTATCACCTTGACCGATGTGAAGTATGTGCCTGGACTGAAGAAGAACTTGGTATCGGTCGTGATGTTGGAGGATAAAGTCTACGATGTTGTCTTCAGTAAGGGAAAGGTTTTCCTTAAACACATCACCATGAGACAAGTGAAACAGATCCGTTCACGAGTCAAGAACCTGTATGCTCTTAAGGTTCAAGATGCATGCAAAGCCTTAAGGAGCAAGGCAAATGTTAGAGACTTGGTGGTTGAGAGGGAGAGTAAATTACCTCTCAACATGCAGTCCCAAAAGAAGTCTCAGACAATTGTGGAGGAGCCACAGTTAAATTCAGTAGAGGGATCACATGTAGCCATACCTCCATGTGTGAGTTGGGGTGATGTGAAGTGGTAGTCTCGTGAAGGTTGAAATTGGGCAGGGTCTATTGAGAGGTTTTATCTCGTGGATCATACCTTGCTATGGGAGCCCAAAGTACATAGTAGTGGTAGGAATCGGTGGGATTGATGCAATCAGAGATCCAAGTGTCAAAGGCTAGAGCAGTCAGATACTGAAGACCACAGAGAAGGATTGACAACAGTGTAGAAAGGCTGAGTCAGTAGAAGCGCAGAGTTTTCAGTCGACGGAGGCTATAGTAGTCATTCTGATTCAGGTTGGACGTTTTTTTTTTTTTTTTTTTTTTTTTGGAGTTGTTGGAGCAATAACACTGGAGATAATTTTTGCATGCAGAACATTCCAAATGTTTAGGATCGGGATTGAGTTGAATTCGTTTCTTGTTGAGAGGGAGTTTTGAAAATACCAACAAGAAATGATAAAAATAGAATCTAGTATATTCCAATTTTAATTTGTCCTTGAATTAAAATTGTGAATTAAATTCGAATTTAATCTCACCTGCTACTTGGAAATAATTAATTAATTCATTATGGATTAATTAGTTGGAGAAATTAAAGTTAGAAGTCTTTCTGCAATCATGCAACAGTTACCCCTTAAATTAAGGAGATTATCCCTTAATTAAGGAGATATGATTGAGTTATATTTGAGTTGTAATTAGTTAGCTCGGTTTACTGAGTTAATTCTAGTTAACTTAGTTCCAAATTGTTTGAGGAACTAATTGTGAGTTATCAGTCAGTTGATGCATGCATGCACTCAACAAGTGTACTCCAGATAACTGAAGATTCTCTCATTAGAAACTCATGCATGTCTATTCTGAGAAAGATAGAATTGAGCTAAATGTCAAGGATATGTTACTATTAGTTGCATGTGTTTTCCTATAAAGGAAACTCATCCATGCAGTTAAGGAAAGGTTTCTTGAGGATTGCACAATTTTACAGGGTGTGAGATGAGTGTAAATGATCAGTGTTACACTTGGCAATAGGAGGATCACCCAGAGAAACTACGCAAGGAAATATGAGGCTTGGAGGGCAGAGGAGAAGGTTTGTGAGAAGCCTTGTTTGCCTGTGAGCATCCAGGAGGATTGTACTAAGAGATGGCTAGATGTGAGAGCTAAGGCTTTCTATAATTCTGATGTATTTCCACCTTGTATGATCATATAGATAGTGGGGTTTTCAGCTGAGGCATTCCCCTGAGTATTTTCTGTGTTTCATGTGCATTGGTTCTTCTTCTTTTGGTTATATGTGTTCAGCTCGAATCTTGCTCAATCTTTAAGCTTTCGCAAATCAAATTGATAGTAGAAGTAGTTTATAATATTTTTATTTGGTATATTACATCATCGGGTTAATCTAGTGTGAAAATTTCTACATGGTCTTAGGGCTAGAATTGTAGAGAATTTGCAAACTTTCTACAAAAGATTATTCCCAGGCGTCGAGAATTGATTTTGGTGATATTTTTTCTCATGTTTCCAAGGTAGCTTCTATTAGATTACTTTTATATGTTGTTGCTGCTTTTGATTTTGAGGTAGAACAGATGGATGTGAAGGAAACATTTCTTCACAGGGATATAGAAGAAGAGATCTACATGAAGCAACCAGAAGGCTTTGTGTTGAAGGGAAAGAAAGAACTGGTATGCAAGTTTTAAAAAGTCCCTTTATGGGTTAAAACAATCACCAAGGATGTGGTATCAGAAAGTTGATACATTTATATGAGGGCTTGGCTTCAACAAAAGAAAAGGAGATCATTTTGTGTATTTTAAATTAATTGGTGACCCTATTATTTATCTGGTCTTGTATGTGGATGATATGCTGCTGGTTGTAAATGGCAAAGAAATTATCTAGGATTTGATGACCCAATTGTCCTCCAAATTCGACATGAAAGATCTTGGTGTTGCAAACTATATTTTGGGCATGGAAATTAAATGAGATCAAGAAAAGAGGAAGCTCTAGTTAAACTAGAGGAAGTATGTCGAGAAAATACTGCAAAGGTTTAATATGTAGGATAGTAAATCACTGAAGGTTCCTATTCTCGTAGGTGTAAAGCCATGTGTTGAATAGTGTCCCAAGGCACAAGAAGAGGAAGAGGACATGTCCCGTGTTCCATAAGCAAGTGCATTCAGTGGCCTAATGTATGAAATGGTATGTACTACACTAGACATTACACATGCAATGGGAGTATTGAGCAGGTTTATGTCAAAACCAGGGAAGGAGCGTTGGACAACATCGAAGCAGGTTTTCAGATATTGTGTGGCACTAGTGATTATGATTTGTGCTACCAAGGAAAACCAAGATTGGATAGTGGACATCTATGGCTTTGTTGATGTTGACTGGGCTAGAGATCTGGATCAAATAATATCTACAAGTGGGTATGTGTTTAACCTATTTGGAGGTGGAGTCAGTTGGATGGGTAAGAGACGGTCTATAGTGGCCCTTCCAACTACTTAATCATAATATATAGCAGCCAATCATGCAAGAAAGGAAGAATTTTGGTTGTAGAGATTGTGTTCAAGTATGGGGTTAGTACAATGAGCTATAAGGATAGACTATGATAGCCAAAGTGCAATTTTCTTGGCAAAGAACCTTGCTTATCATTAAAAGACAAAGCCTATTGATGTTCAGTATCACTTTGTGAGGGATATCGTTAAGGAAAAAAAGGTGTTGGTGGTAAAGGTGGACACTTTGAAGAATAGTGCAGATGCATTGAAAAAGTTTGTGAGCACTAAGAAGTTCTCTTGGTGTAGAGGAACAATGGGAATTGTAAGGTTGGATCAATAACTAAGCTCTCTTTTAGCCCCTTGTGGAAAGAAAACAACAAGTGGGAGATTGTTGGGTGTGCATTATATTATTTCCATGACTACCCCATGCATGGGGGGTCACAGTGGAGGCGGTAGCCCCCTTGCACTGGGAAAAAGAAATTGGACCCTATATTAAGTGGGTGGACCTACCTATGGTTTTGTGCATGGATTTCTCACATGGTTTTGGGCATGATGGTTTTTTGTCCATGGTATTTTGTAGGGAACTACGATTATGTTCTAATCCAGGGTTAATGGATGCTTCAACATGTATATATATGTATTGTAACATTGAAAGGAATATAATGGAAAATCAATCAGGTAGTCTCAGTTTTGGGATCCAGGGGAAAATTTGTGTATATTTTTTTTTATGTTTTATGCTCTTTCCATTGTTTATTTTCTGCTTTTAAGAATTCGTTTGCAGGTAATTTCTCTACGGGGTTAAAACTTACAATTGGTGCACAAGAAGGATGGATCATGGCGTATGTGTCTAGATTATAGGGAGCTCAACAAGCTCACTCTTAAAGATAAATTTACCATTCCTATCATTGATGAATTGTTATATGAATTACATGGAGGCATTTCCTTCACCAAGCTGGATCTTTGTTCATGATATCATCAAATTAGAATGGAGATTGAAGACATTCTGAAAACAACATTAAGAACTCATGAGGGTCATTATGAATTTTTGGTCATGCCTTTTGGCCTTACTAATGCACCTTCCACATTTCAAGGTTTGATGAATTCCATTTTCAAACCCTTCCTTAGAAAATATGTGTTAGTATTTTTTGATGACATAATAATCTACAACAAGTCTTGGAAGGGTCATGTTCAACATGTTGACAGGGTGCTCAAACTATTGGAGGAGAAACACTTATATGCAAAAGCCTCCAAATGTTTCTTTGGAGTATAGGAGGTGGAATCTTTGGGTCATATTGTATCTCATGAGGGTGTTAAGGTATACCCTAACAAAATTAAATCCATTAAGGAATGGAAAATCCCAAAAACCATAAAGCATATTCAAGTATTTCTTGGGTTGACAGGGTATTATCATAAGTTTGTTAAGAATTATGGTTGAATAAAGGAACCTCTAACATCATTCTTGAATAAGTATGCACTTTCTTGCACTCCAGAAGCAACAAAGGCCTTTGAACATGATGCAAGAGGTTGACGAAAATGGGGTGGTAGTATGGAATTAGACTACTGGTTAACTTTGTAACCAATAAGCTGGGCTTAAACAGGTTTTATACGTGTATTTCCCCCTAAGGGTGCCACTTACCTATCCAATCACCGTCGGTCCCTCATTGACTTCTCCTTTTGTTGAGTGCTTCAATCCATGCCATTGATCTCACTTCTCTAGATCCAATGGATATCGTGTTGTCCACTCATCAACTTACTCGGATGATCTACATCGTCAATGTGACCTGTCCAATTGAACGTTTATCACTCAATATCGCATGAATTCTTGCACGAATGATATCAAGTCGAAAGCATGCAAGAAAAGTGGTTTTCTCATGCTACGTGTTGACCACTAAGGTTGATCGTGTGAATTTTCCAAATACCGTTTACGACCTTTTGGCCACGTGAGATACCGTTTCCCAATTATCAAATACAACCCACATTCTTAATTCATACTTTAAGAATGACACTTAAGGAAATGTTTAGTGCTTAAGCTCAGAATTAACACTTAACACTAATTGATTCTGATTTATAAATAATATGTTTAAACAAAGAAAAATACCTGATTAGTCCAGAACGTCGATACACAGATACAAATGAATTTCTGCACTAGGATTAACACGCAACACCACACTTAATCATTTATTCAATAAAATGGAAATTATAGAGTCTTGGCCCTCTCAGCTCGATTAAAACAGTTTGTTTGACCTCTGTTTTGATCTCAAACCCTATATGTCACTCAAACTCTCATTTACTCTATTCTCGATCATCTAATCTCTTTATCATTACATTATTTCCTCTTTTATTAATCAAATCCTATCCTAACTACATTGACAACTCAATCCCTATTTTTATTAGTTTAACAATTAAATCCCTATTTCCAAGCTCTAAGACACACATCTACTAACAACTTATCTCTTAGTCTAAAAATAATATAGTGATCTAATTATTACAATAAATAAAGCAAAGATGAATTTGAGATATCCAACCCTCTTTGCTAAAACTGATTTTGACCACTCAAGTCAATGAAATTCATCTCTTGTTAGCCACAACATGTGAACATACAATCACATTGCTGGCTAAGTCTGGATCCTCCCGCATCAGACTCCCGGGGAAGAAAATAATTCTTCATAAAACTTTCAAGGTTTACTCCATACCTCTGTAATTCTGTTGTTGTTATCCAACTAGCATCCTCCACTAGCTGTCCCTTCCATTTGAATAGCTACTAAAAATAAACCTGTGCTCCAGTTCTTTTGGATACTCTTTTCTCCAAAATAGCTTCCACCTCTTTCTTGACTGTCTTTGGCATGTGTTCTTCCCAATTTAAATTTTGAACTTCATCTCTTGTAGGTTCTTTCTATAGCTCTGACTCCATCTCCTTGTATGGATACAAATCTGCAACATTGAAGATAGGTGATATTCCAATCGCTTCTAGAAATTCAATTTCATAATCATTAGTTGAAAACTTCCTCACAATTCAGCATGGTCCTATCTTTTTCATCTTTACTTTATTGTAAGTCTCAACATGAAATCTTTCTTTTCTCAAGTATACCATCACTAGATCTCCCACTTGGAATTCTTTTTCTCTCCTCTTCATATTAGCTCTCTATTTGTATTTGCCACTACTTTCAAGCAATCTATCTTTGACATCTTCTTGTAGTCTCTGCATCTGCTCTGCAAATTATTTAGCTTTTGCACTTCTTGTCTCCTATTTACCCAAATTTCTGAGTTCATACACACCTCTTGGATTCATTCCAAAAATAGTCTAAAATGCACTCATTCCAGTACTTCGGTTTAGAGTGTCATTATAAGAAAACTCAGCTTGAGCAAGTGCTAAATCCCACTGCTTAGGATTGTCATACACTAAACTTTTCAATATGTTTCCCAAGCTTCTGTTTACCACTTTGGTCTATCCATCTGTTTGAGGGTGATATGCTAAACTGAAGCTTAGGTTGTCACCTAGTTTCTTCCAAAGAGTTCTCCAGAAGTGCCCAACAATCTTTGTATCCCTATCAGGCACAATACTTACAGGCAATCCATGTAACCTTACAACCTCTAAAAAAAATGGATTAACAATATGTATTACATCACTAGGCTTTTTACATGCAATGAAATATTCCATTTTGGAAAATTTATCTACCACAACATAAATGAAATCATTCCCTCTTTGAGTTCTAGGTAACCCCAAAACAAGGTCCATACTAATTGCATCCCATGGTCAGTCTGGTATTGGCAATGACTGATACAATCCTCCATTTTGGCTTCTCCCTTTACCATGCTGACAGATTATGCACTTCTCAACAAATTTCTTAATATCAGTTTGCATCTTTCGCCAAGAGTAAAAAGAATTTACCTAAGAAAAGGTTTTTTCTTGTCCAAAGTGACCAGATAGTCCTCCACTGTGTTTCTCCTTGATTATGTTTTCCCTCATAGAACATTTGGGAATGCACAATTTGTTACCTTTAAACAATAAACTTCCTTGAATAAGATAATCTAACCACTAACTTTTTTTATGAACTATTGGATTTTGTACAACTACATAAATATCTTTAAATTCTACATCATTGTTATACATATCAACCATTTCTTCAAATCCTACAACACTAGCTCTTAATTCTTGTACAATGAAATTTACCCTACTCAAATTATCAACAACATTGTTCAACTTACCACTTGTGTGTTTTATCACAAAAGTAAAACTCTGTAAAAATTCTATCCACTTGGCATGTTTATGGTTCAATCGCTGGTTGTTTATGAACTGTAATGCATGATTGTTAGAATATAATATAAACTCCTTTGGTAGCAAATAATGTCTCCATTTTTTAAAATATTAGATAATAGCATAAAACTCTTTATCATAAGAAGAATACTTCTTCTTAGCTTCATCTAGTTGCTCACTAAAGTAGGCTATTGGTCTTTGTTCCTGACTCAAAACTGCTCCAATTGCAACGCCACTAGCATCAGTTTCAACTTGGAAAAATTTCCCAAAATCAGGTAAAGTTAAAATTAGTTTCTCTATAATTTTCTTCTTCAACAACTTAAAATTTTGGTCTGCTCCTTCTGTCCACTTGAATGGCTGATTAGTCTCTTTAATTGTTTCAATAATTGGTGCACAAATATGACTAAAAATTCTGATAAATTTTCTGTAAAAACTTGCAAGACCATGAAAGCTTCTTACCTCAAATATGTTTCTTGGAGTAGGCAAGTTCCAAATTGCTTGGACTTTCTCTGGATCCTTTTTCAAACCTTCTTTGGAAACTACAAATCCCAAATAGATTAATTCTTCTTTCATGAAACTACATTTCTTTAGATTTATCAGTAGTTTCTATTTTTGTAGAGTTCTTAAAACAACTTAAGATGCTCCAGTTGTTCTTCATTGCTTCTACTGAAAACTAGAATATCATCAAGATAAATAATGACAAACTTTCTTTCATATTATTTCAAGACTTCATTCATTAATCTCATGAATGTGCTAGGCACATAAGTGAGTCCAAAAGGCATCACTAACCATTCATACAACCCACTATTTGTTTTAAATGCAGTCTTCCATTCATCTCCCTCTCTAATCCTTATTTGATGATATCCACTCTTTAATTCTATTTTAAAAAAATACTTTGACCCACTTAAACAATCCGTCAAATCATTCATCCACAGGAAAGGAAATATATACCTAATAGTTATCTTGTTTATGGCTCTAAAATCTATAAACATACGCCATTCACCACCTTTCTTTGGATTGAGTACTATTGGTACAACACATGGACTAAGACTCTTTCTGATTAGTCCCTTATCCATTAGTTCCTGTACTTGTCTTCCAACTTTTGCATTTTCTTGACGTTAACCTATATGTTGCTTTTTTTGGCAAACTTGATCCAGGTATTAGATCAATATGATGGCTAATACTCCTTATGGGTGGTAATGCATTTGGTAACTCATCCACGATAATATCAAAAAAATCATTTAACATAGTTTTGATTTCTTCAGATAAATCATCTAAGTTTGTGGATGTTAAAATTACCTTAGGTCTCCTTATGACATCAAAATGCATCTGTTCATCCTTCTTGAATTATTGTAGCAATTATTTCCCACTCATCAGCATAACACTGTTTCCAGTCGCTTCTTTTCCTGCTTCATCCTTTAATGGCAGCAGTGTGTGTTTATATCCATCCTTCTCCAAAGTGTAAGTATTTCTTCTTCCATCATGAATAACTTTCTGATCAAACTGCCAAGGTCTTCCCAGCAATATGTGGCATACATCCATTGGCATTATATCACACAATACCACATCCTTATAAGTACTAATCTATATCTCTACCTTGTATTGTTATGTCACAATAAGTTGATGTCCTTTTTGCAGCCATGATACTTTATAAGAAGTAGGGTGTACTGTTTTCACTAGTCCTAAATTGTCCACCATTTCTGTAGAAACAAGGTTATCAATGCTTCCACTATCAATTATCACTTTACAACATTTTCCTTTGGACTTACATGTAGTTCTGAATAAACGCTTTCTCTGAGCTGGTTCTCCTATCTCTTTCTCTGCCTTAAACAATACCCTTTTCAACAACAAGGATTCTCCTACTTCAGGCGATTCTTCCTTGTCTACAATTTGAGGTTTCTATTCCCTTGCCTCATCCACATTCACATTCCTCTAATTTGTTACTTTATTATTAGGACAATGCCATGATCCATGTCCCCATTCTCCACATGTGTAACAACGAATTTCTCTTCATTGGCCTCTTACTCAGGGTGCAAATTTTCCTCTACTAAATTCTCCTCTCTGTGATGGTCTACTACTTGAACTTCCTGCTTCACCCTGAGGGTGCTGAAACCTTGATCTGGTAGTTCCTCTAACTCTTGCTGAACTTTTTCCTCTATTCCTTTGATTTTGCTTCATCAACATCTTCTTTTTTGAGAGGAGTTCGGATTTTCCACAGTGTTCATCTTTATATGGTCGACGTTTCGAGTCTAAACCAGACTCATCATCAGGACTGTTGTACGGAGAAAAGAAGGAAAAGGGTTTGGTATAAATATGAAAAAGGTTAGATGTACAGACAGAATGACCAACTCAATGTCTGTTTATTATAATTTTAATAATTTTATATTATTATTTCAAATCATTTAACTTTTATTTGTTTATATTATTAATAATTAATTTATTATTATTAATCATTATTTTATATTATTATTAATATTATTGTTTATATTATTATTATTAATCATTACTTATATTACTGTTATTAATCAATATTTATGTTCTTAATCTTTATTTTTATTACTATTACTTATTGTTATTATATTATCTAATTATTCCTATCCAATATTAGTTATATTATTATTATTAATTATTATTTATCTTCTTTTTTTTTTTCCCCTAGGAAAAAATCGTAATTTTATTCATAATTGATAAAATTACATTTTGTAGATGCCATAGGCATATGCAGATGGCTGATCCTGTAATAACAGGCAGCAGAACAAGAAAATGCACTGAATAGCAGATGAATAATTCCTGTAAGGACAAGATCCAATAGAGTAACAAAAAAAAGAAAAAAATAAAAAATGTTCCAGCGAGCCTATTCTTTTCTTCCCTTCTTCTTCTCCACCCGACGCTATCCTCCAGAGTCAGCAGTGGGTGTATTTGTAGCTAGCTGGTTTCCCATGGTGATCATTTGTTGTTCTTTGTTTGATTCTGAGCCCTCCGAGCTATGGTTTCTCTTTATGCCACTTACTACCATTTGCAATTCTTGATGTAGATCTGTAATGATCAGCCCCGTATGAGTAGAATGGTTATTTGCTTCCTGAGTTTGTTTCCGTTCCATTTGAGGTTCTGGTTAAATCTGGTTCTCTGTAGGTTCCTCCTTGGTATCATCTTCTTCCGATGGCTCTGTGTGTTGCCAGCCTTTGGGATTTTTTTGTTGTTTCTTGGTTTTCCTAGGGTCCTTACGGGCTGATGGATAGTTATATTGAAGATGCCCTGTCTGCATACAGTTCCTGCACCGGAATGTTGTGTTTTCGTAGTCAAGCTGCTGTATCCATTGGGTATTGTTGAAGTTTAGCGTGATGTGGTCAGGTAGCCCTTGACTCAAATCCACTTCTACACATATTGTGGCGAATGTAAAGATTCCCCTGATTTCTCTATCCTCATCCATTTTTAGGAATTTCCCTAGAGAATTCCCAATGGCGGTTAAAACTTTTTGATGCCAGAAATGCAGTGGGAGCCCGTGTAACCTCACCCATACAGGCATGGTTGAGACTATCATTGTAGTTTCATCAGAATCCAGGAACCAGGGGGTTGTGAAGAGGCCAGCACTGCCCCAGAACCAAGGCCCCTGTTTGATAATACTGTCTCTTTCCTGTTCTGTATCAAATCTAACTATGAAATACCCTTTAGGGCAGAGGTAAATTTCATAGTTAGGTGTCCATGTTGAGTGGATCCATTGATGCAGGGCATCTTCTTTTGTCCAGAAGCCATTGAATCTACATATGACTGCAGTATTTGATAAGTCAGTGTATAGGTTTGTTACCTCTGTCATTGATACTTGTAGAGTAGGTGCTTCTGGCTTTTGTTCGACGATATAGGGTCCTGGCAATTCTGTTGTTGGTGCTTCTTTGTTTCCCATTTTTTCTCCCGTTCCTTTCACTGCATCCCGAAAGGAACCTGTATTTTTAGAGCTGGTTCCAGAGCTTGCGCCACGCAGTCGAAGGGTTAGATTAATGGTTGAATCGTTAGCTATGCCATAGTGTTGCAGAGTTTTGTTGTCTTGCAAACTGAACCCTGAGCATATGAGGTTTTGTAATCGTTCTGGGATTCCATGGCGGCCCTGTATTTCCCTTTTTAGCTCCTGGATGCTTGTTTTCTTCCTGATCCGCAAGCAATAGTGTTTTCCTTCAATCAATTTGATGAAGATCTGTATCAAATCTGCATCTGTATGGATTAGATCGGTGCTGTGGAGCCTTTGTAGAGCCAGATCTGTACCCCTGCGCAGTGGATCGCTCCTATGGAACCCTGTCTTTGCGAGATCTGGTCGGTTCGATCGCCTGAGAAAACTGCGCATTGTTTCACTGGTGCCCCCTTCTCTATTCTGTGGTGCGACGACATCGTAGATCTGTTCGAGTACCCTAGCCTTTGTTTCAGTTCCGAGCCGCAGAGCCCTCCTCAGCAATCTGTATCTTTTTTTCCCTTCAAAACGGGTTCTGTACGCAGAGACAGATATTTTCTGCAATTCCCTGATCTCGTGTCGCACCGCGTGCTTCACCTTCGGATCGGCCTGAGATGCTGTTGGCGTGAGCAATACCCTGTCTTCACTGATTCCACGGAGGTGAACGGAGGCGGAAGATGAGGGTCTGCGGCCAGAGAAGATTGAAACGAATAGTATATGGCCATGGGAGCGCAAGTGCCGCACGTTCGATCCCGGGTTCGAAAAAATCGCAGAGTCACCTTAAATTTTCTTATGTCTTAAGTATGCCTAATTATTATTTATCTTGTTATTTATATTGTTATTTAATCTTTATTTATATTATTATATCTATTA
>APFE031652050.1:86417-97976 GCA_000404065.3 Pinus taeda
TTTCTTCCTCGGTATGGTTTATATCAGAAATTCTACAAGCTCTAGTGAAGAGGGTTTGCAGTACCCCTATTTTTTGGGTTGGGTGGCGATGAGAATCAGCATGCAGGTAGTTATCGGTATGGGCTTTCTTTCTAAATACTTTGTGACCTATGGAACCATCCTTTCTTCTTATGAGGAGAATGTCCAAGAATGATATGCAATTATTTTCTTCTACTTCCATTGTAAATTTGATGTCTTCAGACATGCTATTAAGATGGTCCAAAAACTTGTTTAGCTCATTCTCGCCATGGGGCCAGTTGACCCTGGTGTCATCCACAAACCTGACCCAAGATTTGGGTTTTAATGGATATGAATCCAGATCCTTCTTCTCGAATTTTTCCATCAAAAGGTTTGCCACGATTGGCGAGAGAGGTGATCCCATAGCAACACCCGAAGTTTGTTCAAATATTTCAGCCTGGAAGGAGAAGAAGGTGGAGCGAAGACAGATTTCGGCTAATTTTGCAGTCAGGGGGTCTGCTACTTCTTTAACTACCTGAATTGCTTCATCTAGGGGGATTTTGGTGAAGAGCTGGACTACGTCAAAACTAATGATTTTATCTCCGGGATCTAGCTTGGTATTTTTAATATATTTTACAAATTGATTGGAATCTTTAATGTAAGAGCTAGTCTTGCCTACTAGCGGGGATAGAATGCTAGCGACATACTTAGCTAACTCATAAGTGGGGGACCTTATAGTGTTGACTATAGGTCTTAAGGGGACATCTTTTTTATGTATTCTAGGGGCTCCATAGATCCTAGGGGTGATTTCACTATTAGGCGTCAATCTCTTTTTTAGTTTATCATCAAGATTGGTTTCTTTAATGGCTTTCTTTACGAGGTTAGCGATTTTGGAGATGGGGTTTTTCTCTAATTTCTTGTAGCTACCACTATTGTATAAGTGGTATTTCATTTTGTTAATGTAATCTTCATAATTCATAATGACTGTGGCGCCGCCTTTGTCAGCCTTTAGAATTACAATGTCCTTATTATTTCTAAGACTTTTTAGGGCTTTCAGCTGCTCAAGGTTTAGGTTTCTTTTAGGGGGTTTGGATTTTCTTAGGATAACGGCACACTCTTGTCTAATGAGTTCTTTATCTTCATCCTTAAGGGTCTTGATTCCATCTTCTAAGTTGCAAATGATTTCTTCATTAGGGATTTTGTTAGGGGCCAAGGCGAAATTAAGACCTTTGTTAAGGACCTCTACTTCTTCCTTCTTCAACTCATAAGAGGATATATTAATCACTTTCTTGTTCATAGTTGGGGAATCCAGGTTTCAAATTCTAGGGTTAGTTTCTATTTTACAGTTATCTACCTTATTATTCTGAATGGTGCTTACAAAACTGCTATCTATATTCATTTTATCTAATTTATTATTAATATTGGGTTTATTAGCTAACAATCTATTTAAATTGGCATTAGTTACATACCTGGGAGGATGGGTGCTCCACATGCTGCCTGCTCCAGCTTCAGATGTGTTTATGTCTTCTTTGTTGCTGCGCATAGTTTCTTCGTCCAATTCGATATCATCCAGATTGCTTGTGAAATCACTGTGAGGTGGGGCTCTGCCTATCATAACGCTTTTGTTTTTGCTACGTAGAGTTACGTTTGCCCCAGCATCTGTTTTACGCTGGCCCAAGCTGGCTATTACCACGCTGGGACTGCATAGTGCTTGCTGCGTGTTAGCCCTTTCACCGTGCTGTAAATTAAAAGCCATAGCAGCTGTGTGTTCATCCTTATTAACCTCGTTGGTTCGCTGGCTGGGATCTCTCCTCAAGTTCGCTGATACTATGTTGGTGCTGTGGGGACTGTGCAGCGTTGATTCCATTATTTCTTTGTTTTGTGTTGTTTGTAGTACGCATTGCAATAGTTGATTCTGCAGGTTTGTTCCCACTGCGTAGGAGCTGGTCATTCCACATGCTGCCTGCTCCAGCTTCAGATGTGTTTATGTCTTCTTTGTTGGTAATACACATTGCAATAGTTGATTCAACAGGTTTATTCCCACTGCGTAGGAGCTGGTCATTCCTCCCACGCTGTTCCAGTTTATGAAGCTTGCTCAGGTGCTTTAACTCAGTGCTTTCTTTTTCTTTGCTGGCCTTCAGTGCTACGGAGGCATCTATGACTTTCCATAGGTCTTGTTCAATTGTTGCTGCTAGTTTCAGGTGGGTTTTGAAGGTTGTTGAGGATAATCTTCCTAAAGAGGCTCTGGTTTTCCAAATTTCAAGGCGAATCAGGGTTTTACTGAATCGCTCAAATATTTTGTGATATTTTTGGTTATGTAACCTGTGTTTTATGCAGGCAAAGGTAGGGGTAAGATTAGAGTCACGACATTGCTTGAGAAAGTGTAGATCAGCTTCTTTTCTCTGTATTTTAACCCTAGTTATTTCGAGATTACGAATTTCTTTCCAAGTATCCCCTTCGTGTAGGGTAACTATTTTGGATTGTAGATTACTGTGGTGTGGTTTCTGAGAGGAGTTCGGATTTTCCACAGTGTTCATCTTTATATGGTCGACGTTTCAAGTCTAAACCCATACTCATCATCAGGACTGTTGCACGGAGAAAAGAAAGAAAAGGATTTGGTATAAATATGAAAAACGTTAGATGTACAGACAGATGGTCGACCTCAATGTTTGTTTATTATAATTTTAATTATTTTATATTATTATTTAAATCATAACTTTCATTGTTAATTATTATAATTAATTTATTATATTATCATTATTATATTATTATATATTATTATTTATATTATTATTATTAATCATTATTAAATATTATTATTATCAATATTTATGTTCTTAATCCTTATTTTATTATTGTTACTTATTGTTATTATATATTCTAATTATCCTATCCAATATTATTATATTATATTATTATTATTATTATCTTGTTATTATTGTTATTAATCTTTATTTTTTATTATATCTATTATTTATTTTATTAATTATTATTTATATTTATTACTATATTTATATTTATTTTTTTTTGTTAATTAATTATTTTGTTATATTATTATTTATGTTATTCAATTATTATTAATTTAATATTATTATTCATATTTATTATTTATTCTTAGTTATTTATTATTAATTCTTATTATTATTATTTATATTATCATTTATTCTTATTAATTATTGTTATTTATTCTTATAAATTATTATTTATATTATTATTTCTATTATTATCAATCATATTTATTATTGTTGTTGACTTAATTAATCATAAGTTAATTATTATCGTTTATATTATTATTATTATTTATTCTTAACTGTCCATTATTATTGTTCCTATCTATACTTATTATTCTTATCTCTAATATTATATTTATTATTATAATTATTATTATTATTATATTAATCTTAATTGTAATCTTAAATTTTTAATATTTTATATTTTTTTTTTTATTTTTTTTTTATCTATATTTCCTATTAATTATTTTATATATAATTTTATTATAATATTCCTATTACTATTATTTTATTTATTGCTATTGTTAGCTAATAGTTATATGTTTATTATTATTACTTATATTATAATAATTATCCTTATTTATCATTAATATTCTTCTTGTTTAAGGTTTCTAATGTGCAGCAAAGTTAATTTATTTTCAAGGGTTATTTTATTATTCATCTACCAAGTTGTTATGTTGTTAAAGAGTTAAAATAACTAGAGGGATAAGTTATTTTGTTAGTTTATCAAGTTAGATATTGAGGTCCATATTTAACCTAGTTACAATTTTTATTGAGAACTAATGCAATTATTCGTGGGGGGTGAGCAAAGAGTTCCAATTTTTGTTAATTTCCAAGCCTCCATCCCTATTAAGGTTTCGAGGATGTTTTATGATTTCAATAGCTTCTCTAACCTTACGTTTGAAATGGTGATCTTCATTAGGAATGACCTTGGCGTCTTCAAGGCATATATGGTGATTAGTTTTACCTACATGCTCAGCCAAGGCTGAAGATCGGGTTCTTTCGTTACGAATATCTGCACTATGCTCTTTGAGCCTAATCCTTACGAATCTACCTGTTTCTCCTATGTATTGATCCCCACAAGAGCAATTGATGATATATACTCCTTTCTGCTGAATTTGTTCTTGAATGTCCTTAACAGATTTCATTCTTTATTTAATGGTAGACCAGGGTTTGAACGCAGTCTTTATATTTTTCTTTTTGAGGATTTTAGCTATCTTTTCAGTGACTCCTTGAATGTAAGGAAGGTAGGCATTAGAGGTTGGGGGGTCTTTCGCCTTGTTTTGATTATTATCAGATTTGGCCTTTTGAATGGCTTTGTATATGCTTTTATTGTTGTACCCTAGGTTGGAAAATGTTCTTTTTAGGTAAGAAATTTCTTCCTCGGTATGGTTTATATCAGAAATTCTACAAGCTCTAGTGAAGAGGGTTTGCAGTACCCCTATCTTTTGGGCTGGGTGGTGATGAGAATCGCCATGCAGGTAGTTATCGGTATGGGTTTTCTTTCTAAATACTTTGTGACCTATGGAACCATCCTTTCTTCTTATGAGGAGAATGTCCAAGAATGATATGCAATTATTTTCTTCTACTTCCATTGTAAATTTGATGTCTTCAGACATGCTATTAAGATGGTCCAAAAACTTGTTTAGCTCATTCTCGCCATGGGGCCAGTTGACACTGGTGTCATCCACAAACCTGACCCAGGGTTTGGGTTTTAATGGATATGAATCCAGAGCCTTCTTCTCGAATTTTTCCATGAAAAGGTTTGCCACGATTGGCGAGAGAGGTGATCCCATAACAACACCTGAAGTTTGTTCAAATATTTCACCCTGGAAGGAGAAGAAGGTGGAGCGAAGACAGATTTTGGCTAATTTTGCAGTCTGGGGGTCTGCTACTTCTTTAACTACCTGAATTGCTTCATCTAGGGGGATTTTGGTGAAGAGCTGGACTACGTCAAAACTAACGATTTTATCTCTGGGATCTAGCTTGGTATTTTTAATATATTTTACAAATTGATTGCAATCTTTAATGTAAGAGCTAGTCTTTCCCACTAGAGGGGATAAAATGCTAGAGACATACTTAGCTAACTCATAAGTGGGGGACCCTATAGTGTTGACTATAGGTCTTAAGGGGACATCTTTTTTATGTATTTTAGGGGCTCCATAGATCCTAGGGGTGATTTCACTATTAGGCGTCAATCTCTTTTTTAGTCTATCATCAAGATTGGTTTCTTTAATGGCTTTCTTTACGAGGTTAGCGATTTTGGAGATGGGGTTTTCTCTAATTTCTTGTAGCTACCACTATTGTATAAGTGGTCTTTCATTTTGTTAATGTAATCTTCATAATTCATAATGACTGTGGCGCCGCCTTTGTCAGCCTTTAGAATTACAATGTCCTTATTATTTCTAAGACATTTTAGGGCTTTCAGCTGCTCAAGGTTTAGGTTTCTTTTAGGGGGTTTGGCTTTTCTTAGGATAACGACACACTCTTGTCTAATGAGTTCTTTATCTTCATCCTTAAGGGTCTTGATACCATCTTCTAAGTTGCAAATGATTTCTTCATTGGGGATTTTGTTAGGGGCCAAAGTGAAATTAAGACCTTTGTTAGGGACCTCTACTTCTTCCTTCTTCAGCTCATAAGAGGATATATTAATCACTTTCTTGTTCATAGTTGGGGAATCCAGCTTTCCAATTCTAGGGTTAGTTTCTATTTTACAGTTATCTACCTTATTATTCTGAATGGTGCTTACAAAACTACTATCTATATTCATTTTATCTAATTTATTATTAATATTAGGTTTATTAGCTAACAATCTATTTAAATTGGCATTAGTTACATACCTGGGAGGATGGGTGCTCCACATGCTGCCTGCTCCAGCTTCATATGTGTTTATATCTTCTTTGTTGCTGCACATAGTTTCTTCGTCCAATTCGATATCATCCAGATTGCTTGTTGAATCACTGTGAGGTGGGGTTCTACCTGTTATAACGCTTTTGTTTTTGCTGCGTAGAGTTACGTTTGCCCCAGCATCTGTTTTTCGCTGGCCCAAGCTGGCTATTACCACGCTGGGACTGCGTAGTGCTTCCTACGTGTTAGCCCTTTCACCGTGCTGTAAATTAAAAACCATAGCAGCTGTGTGCTCATCCTTATTAACCTCGTTGGTTCGCTCGCTGGGATCTCTCGTCGAGTTGGCTGATACTATGTTGGTGCTGTGGGGACTGCGCAGCGTTGATTCCATTATTTCTTTGTGCTGTGTGTTGTTTGTAATACACATTGCAATAGTTGATTCTGCAGGTTTGTTCCCGCTGCGTAGGAGCTGGTCATTCCACATGCTGCCTGCTCCATCTTCATATGTGTTTATGTCTTCTTTGTTGGTAATACGCGTTGCAATAGTTGATTCAACAGGTTTATTCCCACTGTGTAGGAGCTGGTCACTCCTCCCACGCTGTTCGAGTTTATGAAGCTTGCTCAGGTGCTTTAACTCAGCGCTTTCTTTTTCTTTGCTGGCCTTCAGTGCTACGAAGGCATCTATGACTTTCCATAGGTCTTGTTCAATTGTTGCTGCTAGTTTCAGGTGGGTTTTGAAGGATGTTGAGGATAATCTTCCTGAAGAGGCTCTGGTTTTCCGAATTTCAAGGCGAATCAGGGTTTTACTCAATCTCTCAAATATTCTGTGATATTTTTGGTTATGTAACCTGTGTTTTATGCAGGCAAAGGTAGGGGTAAGATTAGAGTCACGACATTGCTTGAGAAAGTGTAGATCAGTTTCTTTTATCTGTATTTTAACCCTAGTTCTTTCGAGATTACGAATTTCTTTCCAAGTATCCCCTCCATGTAGGGTAACTATTTTGGATTGTAGATTACTGTGGTGTGGTTTCTAAGAGGAGTTCGGATTTTCCACAGTGTTCATCTTTATATGGTCAACATTTCGAGTCTAAACCCAGACTCATCATCAGGACTGTTGTACGGAGAAAAGAAGGAAAAGGGTTTGGTATAAATATGAAAAAGGTTAGATGTACAGACATAATAGCCCACTCAATGTCTGTTTATTATAATTTTAATTATTTTATATTATTATTTAAATCATTAACTTCATTGTTTATATTATTTAATAATTAATTTATTATTTTAATCATATTTATATTATTATTAATCCTTATTTATATTATATTTATATTATTATTGATATTATTATTATTAATCATTATTTAAATTATTATTATTAATCAATATTATGTCTTAATCCTTATTTTATTACTATTACTATTGTTATTATATTATTCTATTATTCCTATCCCATATTAGTTCATTATTATTTTTATTATATTATCTGTTATTTAATCTTATTTATATTATTATTCTATTATTATTATATTATTTTATTAATTATTATTTAATTTATATTTATTATTACTTATTTATCTTTATTTATTATTATTTATTATTTATTCTTATTGTTAATTAATTAATTTATGTTACCCGGATGCGGGTGTCAACATGCAATTAACGAGGCCATGTGCCAGCCACGCGTAGAGGACAGCGGGCTGATACACAGGCAGGTTGCAATGGTAGTTTACGGTGTGGTAATGAATAGCATTCAATGCTCTTCAATGCGGCTTCTGTCCCAAGGAAACTCCGAGGGAATTTACAGAATGACGGAAAAAACATTCGATGCAGTTTGCTGGTGTGCGCAGGAGGGAAATTGTGGCTCTGAGGCGGGAGGAGGTGACGAACCGCCAAGGAAAGAGAAGGGAGGCTTTGGTGGCAGCAAGCCTTCCCTCAAGTTTCAACTCTGTACAGTTCAGGCGTTCGGTTCTCGGCATTTTTGGGAGGGGGCGACAAGGATTAAGCCAAGGTCTCGTTCAGTTGAGGTGCTGCATCGCGGAAGCAGGATCCTGCTGGAAGCCAAGCTCGTTATCCTCAATTCAGAGGGGGACAGAGAGATCCTTGCGGCTTTGCTCACTCTTCAGGTGGCGACAGAGCACTCTGTACATCCCATGGCTCCTCGTACACGTGCAACTCCTCGCCGCGGGCACAACTATGCGCAGAGGGGAAGCTCAGGAGGCAGGGGCAGTCACAACCCACGACACATTTCTCCCCTTGCCTGTGCTTCGCCCCCTTCAATTGGGTCGGAAGACTCCGGTTACGCCATTAGCAATACTGTGCAGTCAGCGAAATTCAAATTCAGGCGCAGGACCAACAAACCCATTGTCTCTGCTCTGGTAACAGTTATTTTTTCTGAAGAAGAAGAGGAGGAGGGAAGCTAGAAGGCGGAAACCGAGGAACAGACGCCTCCTTCCTCGAACAACTCAGCGCAGAGGAAGGATTTGGAAGACAGCTCTTACAGCCCTTCATCTCAAAGCAAGCTTGAAGAAGACAACACTTTTGCGCACTCTGAGGTGCTAAAGGAAATAGGAAGTTTGAAGGGCAAGGAACCTATGAACATTGCTCAGCAAACCACTGAAGTTCAGCTAGCAATGGAAGTTACCAAGAAGGCTTCGCCTCAGAAGCAAGCCTTGGACAAGGAACCTGACGATTCCTTTGCTAGTATCCTGTACCTCAAATTGCAGCCAGGAATCCTAAGACCTGAAGATATCCCGGATGGGGTGGAGGTTACATGGGAGCGAGATCCAGAAAAAGAAGCTGAGCAAAGTTAGAAAAGTCTCAAGTAATCATCGTCGTTCTGTGGGTAAGAACTTCGGCTCCTGGTATAAGGATTATATATCTGTTCTGCTATGTCTATGCGTGTTTTGAACATGGTATTTTGGGTTCAGCTTTATCCGTTTTATCCGTTGGGCGACCGCGGTACCGCGTATCGAGGTTGGCAGTACTCACTGAAGAGCAAGCACACAGCCTCTGTATTTTTGATTATGTTTTGCACTCCTGAAGAATTCCAAGTCTGTAATGATTTCACTCTCTGCTTTGAAGTTTCTTACTGTTGATGACTTTTTGTCTCATGTTCCTTACAATCAGTGGAACAGGGTTTTTGTGAACAGTTTTGAAAGAGAGTTGCTCACTCACTCTCAGAGGTTAAAACCTCTTGTAAATATTTTTTTCAGTTTCTTTAATATAAATAGTTTAGTCTTTGCCCAGAAAAAAAAAAAATTAATTAATTTATGTTAATATTATTATTTATGTTATTCTAATTATTATTATTAATATTTATTATTTATTCTTAGTTATTTATTATTAATTCTTATGATTATTATTTATATTATCATTTATTCTTATTAATTATTGTTATTTATTCTTATAAATTATTATTTATATTATTATTTCTGTTATTATTAATCATATTTATTATTTGACTTAATTAATTCCATGTTAATTATTATCATTTATATTATTATTATTGTTCTTCTTAACTGTAATTATTATTGTTTCCATATCGTATACTTATATTCTTATCCTAATTATTTATTATTTATTCTTATTAATTATTAATTGTATTATTTATTATTAATATATCCATCCTAATTGTACTTATTAAATTTTCATTAATATTTATATTATTCTTATTTATATTTTTAACTATAATTTAATTGTTCTTATATATAATTTTATTATATATTCTTATTGTCTATTATTTATATTTATACATTATTAATATTTATAATTAATGTTATTGCTAGCTAATTAATTTATGTTTATTATTATTACTTATATAATAATCATCCTTGTTTATTCAAAGGAAACATCCATATTTCATTTTTTTGTTTTGTAAACATTTATCAAAAGTTTCCCATAGGTTGTACTATTGACAAAATGAAATTTTTTGCAAGCTTCTTTGATCACATATAGCAAGGATAAATATGTACTTACCCTTGCTTTGGGTACTTTCCTTTGAATCTTCGGGTTTTGGAGTGAAATTCCTCAAAATCGGGTCTTTTGCAACAACTTTTTCCTTCCTGTAGCAACTTTGTTTTTCCTGTAGCACACAATTTATCTATCCTGTAGCAGCCTTGTTTCTCATGTAGCAACTTTGTTTTCTCATGTAGCAATGCAATATCCTCTTGTAGTTGGTCAGTCTTGGCTCCCCAAGAGTTTGTATTTCTCTATAAGGCTTGGGCTACTTCCCCTTAGCTTGGAGGGAGGTTATTCCTTCAATCTGCTCCTTATTTCCCTCTAATTCTTCCTTTTCCTGATAGGTCAATTGCTTAATTTTGATTAGGGTTGTTTAGGGAGGTTGAGGCTTCTAACCCATCCTTAGCTTATAAAACATCATCTATTACGGATATAAAACAAATCTATAACCATAACACGCTCAAGAGAAGAGGTAAATAATATTGCATACATGTACCTACCTGTGGATCAGATTGCTAGAGGTGATTGTATGTTGTTGCTGGGCCATATACATCATGATATCCTGGTTCATGTCTTCATAGCTTGATTATACCTTGACTGATAGCTTTTCTTGTGTGTGTAGGTGCCTCTCTGATGTTTAGGAAATTTTTGTTGGTGGAATTCCTTCCCAATTGCACACATGGCTTCATCATGCTTCTATTGATGGGAAAAAAAAGATCTCAGAAATTTCTATTGTGGCTACATAGGTTGTTATAAGAGGAGTTTCTTCCTGTAGTAGCCTTTTCATCCTTTCTTCTAGTCTTCAATCGACATGGTGGTGTTGAGGGGATTGATGAAAATCCATGTAAACAAGGTTGGAGACATGAGGAGGTAATGTGAAGAATGGAAAAATGGAGATTAATGTTCTGTGTGTTTTTTAGCTAGGACAAAGTGAACATTTTGAGCAATTTTCAGTGAAATTGAGTGGATGAGTGATGAAAGTGGTGTTGGGGGACCTCTCTCAACCTTCCCTAAACAAAAACATGTCATTTGACCCAATTTCCAATTGAATTGCCTCCTATATCTTCTTCTGGGCCATCCTGTAGTGCTACAGGATCTTTGTGTAGCAATTGAGGATAACCTCCAGCAGCAGACTTGTTTTATCTGTATCTCACAAACGGTGGACTAGATTCACCTAAAATTTTCTAAGCATGTTTCCATTATCCTTATGCACCTCCCCATGAAAAATATTGGCCAATGGATGCACGAATCTTGAGAAAAAATAAAAATGGTTGTAGGTGATGGAGGTCAATTTCTCAAAAATTCTACACTCGAATTTGCTAAAATTTCTTGAGCATGTTACCATCATCCATATGCATCTCCCCCTGAAACATATCGGTAAATGGATGCATGGTTTTAAAGATATGACAAATAATTTTATGCTCTGTGTATTTTGGCTTTCTACAACAAAACATAGCCTTCATGTAGCATTTAAGGACAGCAAGGAAAATGAATGGGAAAAGCTTGGGAATTATGGGTGGATGATAGAAATAGATGAGGGTGATGGATTAGCATGGCCTTGGTCCTTCTGGAGCATCTGAGCAAAGGAGGAGAAAGTCCAAGTTTGACTTCTTTGACTAGAAGTTTGACTAACTTTTTTTCTTTTGGTGCCAACTTGTTTTTGTTGCTCGCTGAGGTTGGACAACACCTGCATTCATGAGAGAGAGATACATGGAATAATGATTTTTTTTTTTGCTTTTTTTTTTTT
>APFE031652050.1:97996-115928 GCA_000404065.3 Pinus taeda
TATTTATTCTTATTAATTATTAATTGTATTATTTATTATTAATATATCCATCCTAATTGTACTTATTAAATTTTCATTAATATTTATATTATTCTTATTTATATTTTTAACTATAATTTAATTGTTCTTATATATAATTTTATTATATATTCTTATTGTCTATTATTTATATTTATACATTATTAATATTTATAATTAATGTTATTGCTAGCTAATTACTTCAATGTTTATTATTATTACTTATATTATAATAATTATCCTTATTTATCATTAATATTCTTCTTGTCTAAGGTTTCTAATGTGCATCAAAGGTAATTTATTTTTAAGGGTTATTTTATTATTCATCTACCAAGTTGTTATGTTGTTAAAGAGTTAAAATAACTAGAGGGATAGGTTATTTTGTTAGTTTATCAAGTTAGATACTGAGGTCCATATCTAACCTAGTTAGAATTTTTATTGAGAACTAATGCAATTATTCGTGGGGGGTGAGCAAAGAGTTCCAATTTTTGCTAATTTCCAAGCCTCCATCCCTATTAAGGTTTCGAGGATGTTTTATGATTTCAATAGCTTCTCTAACCTTACATTTGAAATGGTGATCTTCATTAGCAATGACCTTGGCATCTTCAAGGCATATATGGTGATTAGTTTGACCTACATGCTCAGCCAAGGCTGAAGATCGGGTTCTTTCGTTACGGATATCTGCACTATGCTCTTTGAGCCTAATCCTTACGGATCTACCTGTTTCTCCTATGTATTGATCCCCACAAGAGCAATTGATGATATATACTCCTTTCTGCTGAAGTTGTTCTTGGTTGTCCTTAACGGATTGCCTTATTTGTTTAATGGTAGACCAGGGTTTGAACGCAGTCTTTATATTTTTCTTTTTGAGGATTTTAGCTATCTTGTCAGTGACTCCTTGAATGTAAGGAAGGTAGGCATTAGAGGTTGGGGGGTCTTTCGCCTTGTTTTTATTATTATTAGATTTGGCCTTTTGAATGGCTTTGTATATGCTTTTATTATTGTACCCTAGGTTGGCAAATGTTCTTTTTAGGTAAGCAATTTCTTCCTCGGTATGGTTTATATCAGAAATTCTACAAGCTCTAGTGAAGAGGGTTTGCAGTACCCCTATTTTTTGGGTTGGGTGGCGATGAGAATCAGCATGCAGGTAGTTATCGGTATGGGCTTTCTTTCTAAATACTTTGTGACCTATGGAACCATCCTTTCTTCTTATGAGGAGAATGTCCAAGAATGATATGCAATTATTTTCTTCTACTTCCATTGTAAATTTGATGTCTTCAGACATGCTATTAAGATGGTCCAAAAACTTGTTTAGCTCATTCTCGCCATGGGGCCAGTTGACCCTGGTGTCATCCACAAACCTGACCCAAGATTTGGGTTTTAATGGATATGAATCCAGATCCTTCTTCTCGAATTTTTCCATCAAAAGGTTTGCCACGATTGGCGAGAGAGGTGATCCCATAGCAACACCCGAAGTTTGTTCAAATATTTCAGCCTGGAAGGAGAAGAAGGTGGAGCGAAGACAGATTTCGGCTAATTTTGCAGTCAGGGGGTCTGCTACTTCTTTAACTACCTGAATTGCTTCATCTAGGGGGATTTTGGTGAAGAGCTGGACTACGTCAAAACTAATGATTTTATCTCCGGGATCTAGCTTGGTATTTTTAATATATTTTACAAATTGATTGGAATCTTTAATGTAAGAGCTAGTCTTGCCTACTAGCGGGGATAGAATGCTAGCGACATACTTAGCTAACTCATAAGTGGGGGACCTTATAGTGTTGACTATAGGTCTTAAGGGGACATCTTTTTTATGTATTCTAGGGGCTCCATAGATCCTAGGGGTGATTTCACTATTAGGCGTCAATCTCTTTTTTAGTTTATCATCAAGATTGGTTTCTTTAATGGCTTTCTTTACGAGGTTAGCGATTTTGGAGATGGGGTTTTTCTCTAATTTCTTGTAGCTACCACTATTGTATAAGTGGTATTTCATTTTGTTAATGTAATCTTCATAATTCATAATGACTGTGGCGCCGCCTTTGTCAGCCTTTAGAATTACAATGTCCTTATTATTTCTAAGACTTTTTAGGGCTTTCAGCTGCTCAAGGTTTAGGTTTCTTTTAGGGGGTTTGGATTTTCTTAGGATAACGGCACACTCTTGTCTAATGAGTTCTTTATCTTCATCCTTAAGGGTCTTGATTCCATCTTCTAAGTTGCAAATGATTTCTTCATTAGGGATTTTGTTAGGGGCCAAGGCGAAATTAAGACCTTTGTTAAGGACCTCTACTTCTTCCTTCTTCAACTCATAAGAGGATATATTAATCACTTTCTTGTTCATAGTTGGGGAATCCAGGTTTCAAATTCTAGGGTTAGTTTCTATTTTACAGTTATCTACCTTATTATTCTGAATGGTGCTTACAAAACTGCTATCTATATTCATTTTATCTAATTTATTATTAATATTGGGTTTATTATCTAACAATCTATTTAAATTGGCATTAGTTACATACCTGGGAGGATGGGTGCTCCACATGCTGCCTGCTCCAGCTTCAGATGTGTTTATGTCTTCTTTGTTGCTGCGCATAGTTTCTTCGTCCAATTCGATATCATCCAGATTGCTTGTTAAATCACTGTGAGGTGGGGCTCTGCCTATCATAACGCTTTTGTTTTTGCTGCGTAGAGTTACGTTTGCCCCAGTATCTGTTTTACGCTGGCCCAAGCTGGCTATTACCACGTTGGGACTGCGTAGTGCTTCCTGCGTGTTAGCCCTTTCACCGTACTGTAAATTAAAAGCCATAGGAGCTGTGTGCTCATCCTTATTAACCTTGTTGGTTCGCTGGCTGGAATTGTTTTTTGCCTTCAAAGCTGCTTGATAGGCATCTTCAATTGTCTTCAGACTCAACAAGCTGATTTCATCATGTATGTCATATCTCAACCCATTTATGTATCTAGCTACCTTTTCTACATCATCCTTTGCATGTCCTGCTCTAATGCTCAGCTTATAAACTTTTCTGTGTATTCTTTGAGAGTCATTCCTTTTTGTCTCAAATTTTGTAACTGTCTGGAAAGATTTAACTGATAATATTTTGGCATAAATTTGGCTTTTAATTCACTTACCATTTTATCCCATTCTTTGATCCTGGAATTCCCTTTTCTTGCTTTGGATGTTTGTAATTCATCCCACCGGATAGCTGCACGACCCTTCAATCTAGTAACTGCAAATTTCAATTTCTTTTTTTCATAAACCTCCTCCTCATAGTCAAAATATTTGTCTAATGAAATGATCTAGTCCATCAATTCTTCTACATTGAGATTCCTGTCAGACAAAGATATTTCCACCTTTGGTCTTCCACTTGCTTTGGCTAACATCTTGATAACTTTGGAAGCTTCACTTTCATCCTCTTCTTCTTCCTCAAAATATTCTTTTGCAGCACTGGCATTTCCTTCATCAGGTGCTCTCCTCTGAGCAGTCTCCATTGTCTCCATCCTTGTACGTAGATTTCGGATCTCATCCAGTATAACTGCATTCAGTACAAGTCTCCTCGACCTATGCTTCCTTCTGTCCTCAATGGCATGTTTATTTAGCAAAACTTAGTCTCTATGCTCTTATACCAAAAATGATGTAGGAGGTTGACGAAAATGGGGTGGTAGTTTGGAATTAGACTACTGGTTAGCTTTATAGCTAATGAGCTACACTTAAGTAGATTTTGTACGTGTATTTCCCTTTGAGGGTCCCGCTTACTTGAACAATCACCACCAGTCCCTCATTGAGTTCTCCTTTTGTTGAGCACTTCAATCTGTGCCATTGATCTCACTTCTCCATATCCAACGGATATCACATCTTCTACTCATCAACTTATCTGGACGATCTACACCGTCAATGTGACCTGTCCAATTGAACAGTTATCACAAAATCTCGTGTGAATTCTTGCACGAACAATATCATGTCAAGAGTGCACAAGAAAAGTGGTTTTCTCATGCTACGTGTCAACCGCTAAGGTTGATCGCGTGAATTTTCCAAATACCATTTATGACCTTTTGGCCATGCGAGATACCACTTCCCACTTATCAAATACAACCCATGTTCTTAATTCATACTTTAAGAAAGACGCTTAACGAAAGGTTTAGTGCTTAAGCTCAAAATTAACGCTTAACACTAATGGATTGTGATTTACAAATAATATGTTTAAACATAGAAAGATACCCGACTAGTCCAAAACGCCAATACACAAATACAAATGAATTTTTGCACCAAGATTAACACCACACTTAATCATTTATTCAATAAAATGGAAATTACAGAGTCTTGGCCCTCTTGGCTCAATTACAACAGTTTGTCTAACCTCTGTTTCAATATCAAACCCTATATCTCACTCGAACTCTCGCTTACTCACTCTGTTCTTAATCATCTAATCTCTCTGTCATTACATTCTTTCCTCTTTTATAAATCAAATCCTATCCTAACTGCATTGACAAGTCGATCCCTATTTTTATCAGTCTAACAATCAAATCCCTATTTCCAATCTCTAAGACACACCTATACTAACAACTTATCTCTTAGTCTAAAAATAATAAAGTGATCTAATTATTACAATAAATAAAGCAAAGATAAATTCGAGAGGTCCAACCCTATCTACTAAAACTGATTTTGACCATGCAGGTCAATGAAATTCATCTCTTGTTAGCCACAACATGTGAACATACAATCACATTGTTGGCTGAGACTAGATTCTCCTACATTAGAACATCTTAAAGAGGCAATGTGCCAAACACCAGTCTTAGCTACGTCAGAATTCACAAAACTTTTTTGTGGAATGTGATGCTTCAGGAAATGGAGTTGGTGATGTTTTAATGCAAGAAGGAAGAGCCATTTCCTTTGAAAGTCATCCAATCAAAGAAAAATATTTACACAAATTTATTTATGATAGGGAAATGTTGGCAATACTACATGCCCTGAAGCAATGGTGACCTTACCTAATGGGAAGACACTTCAAGGTAAAAATAGATCATGAGAGTAAATAATTTTTGGAACAAATATTATCTTTAGAAGAGTAAAAAAAATGGGTGACAAAGATGTTGGGTTATGAATTTCAAATAATCTACAAAAAAGGGAAGAAAAATGTTGTTGCAAATGCACTCTTAAGAAATGATGAGGATGTGGAAGAATTTCTTTGTGTCATTTCTATTATCAAACCTGAGTGGATAACTGAAGCAAGGGATGAATGGAAGAATGATGAAAAGTTTTGGTTACTCATTCAAAATTTCCAACAAGATCCCAGTACATCTGATACATTTGGCTGGAAAAATGTTTCATTATTTTACAAAGATTGCTTATATCTTTGTAAGAATTCCCAACTCAAACAAAATATTTTTTTGGAATTGCACACCTCTCCCTTAAGAGGTCACTTAGGATTTTAAAAAACTTACCATAAGATCAAAACATTTTTTTTTGATGGCCTTAAATCTCATATTCAGAAGTTTGTGGCAGAATGTTTGGTTTTCCAATAAAACAAAGTTGAGACAATTAAGACCCCTAGTCTGTTACAATGTTTAGCCATTACAAGTCAACGTTCGGAGGAGGTCACAATGGATTTTATCACAGATTTACCCAAGTTTGAAGGAAAGAGTACCATCATGCTGATAGTTGTTAGACTTACCAAATATGCAAACTTTTGTGCATTATCTCATCCTCTTAAAGCTAATAAAATTGCTATTGCATTTATGGAAATAATTGAAAAGCTTCATGGAAATCCAAAGACTATAATAAGTGACAAAGATCCCATTTTCGGTGGAAATTTTTGGACGGAATTATTTTCTTGTCTTGGTACTCAATTAACTCATAGCTCATCTCATCATCCTCAATCTGATGGGAAAAATGAGATAGTGAACAAATGCTTGGAAGGAATTCTTCGTTGCTTTGTATTTAATAAAAAAACACAATGGGTCAAGTGGTTACCTCTAGCTGAATGGTGGTATAACACTTCCTTCCATATTGCAGCAAAAATGAAACCATTTATGGAACTTTATGGATATCATATACCATCCATCACATCATATTTAAGAGAAAATTCTAAGGTTTAAATAGTGGAAGATCACATCAAGCATCAGCAACAAGTTCTCCAACTCTTAAAGGATAACCTCACTCTGGCGCATAATCAAATGAAACAACAAGAAGATCAACATCGCAGTGAAAGAAGTTTTGATGCAGGTGACTAGGTATTTTTACAGCAATAGCCATACAAAAAAATGTCTCTCAAGCGAGCTAAGAAGGATAATAAATTATCACCCAAGTACTACAGTCCTTACAAATTAGAGTTTCCTGCATCTTCTTGAGTACATCTAGTTTTCCATGTTTCATGCTTAAAGAAGGTTATCAATGATAAGCTTCCAGTTCAAACAATGTTGTCAGAACTTGACGAAGAAGGAAAAATTATACTTGAGCCTGAATCAGTCATGGAAACAAGAACCTAAAAACTACGAAATCGATCAATTTTAGAGTATCTCATTAAATGGAAGAACTTACGCACTAGAGATTCCACATGGGAGGATGAGAATTTTATATACAAGCATCCAAAACTACTTAAGCGTTGAGGACAACAATTTTTTGAAGGAGAAGGGCATGTTAGGTCCCTCTAATACTAGTGTATCCCCCTTATTATTATTACTGTCGTACCCATGTAGCCCCCATATTGTTATTGTTATGCCCCATAGAAGCCTAAAGATAAAGGAGGCACACTTACAAAGGTTATTCCGTGGGTTACAGGTATCTCAATCTGTCTCTGTTGCACATCCTTTTTGTTGTTGTTGATGTATTAACATTCAGACATGTATCTTGGGAATAGTGGAAGACTTTTCATCACATACTCATTATATTTAGAGGTACATTTGGTTTGATAATGAACGAGAATAAATCCTTATTGCTTCATTCCTCTGATGATTTGAAGGTCATTTGTCATATTTCTAGGTTTTTCAACGTTGAGGTCTCACATATTGATGATTGTATTACATATTTGGGTTTCATTTTGAAACCCAACAAATATAGGATCTCTAACTGGGGACGGTTACTGGAAAAGTTTCAGAAACAAATTTCTCTTTGGACTCACTATTAGCTCTCTTTGGGAGGTTGGTACATCTTAATTCAATCTGTGTTACAACATCTGTCTATATATTGGATGCATTGTTTTTGTCTTCCTTCATATGTTATTAACAAAATTAAAGCTATCATGGCATACTTTCTTTGTTTTGGAAATAAGGGACACAAGAAATATCACCTAGCTAATTTTGGTGCCATAACAAAATGGAAAGATGTTGGATGATGGGGTATCATGGATTTGAAGAAGTTTGGTTGGATTTACTAACAAAATCTCTATGGAGGGACATTTTTGTTAAAGTTTTTTGGCAAGATATTATCGCAAAAAATATTTGAAAGGAAGATCCTTCATAGAATGGTACAAAAGGGGTATGATTGGGGTAAGATATGGCTCCTATATTTGGAAGAGCTTATTCAAGGTCAATAAATGGTTTCCCGGTAAGATGCACCAGTCCTTTGGTAGGGGAAACAAAATATTGATTTGTTTTGACTCCATTATGGGTGTTAGTCCCTCATATAATTTTAATCTTAGCCTCATAAATGCTCTTCACACAAGACGCATATTCTTCCTGGATCAACCAATCAGCGACAGATGGATCTTCCATACCCGGTGTGGAAGAGTGCAGATGAGATTAGATTTTCGGGAGGGAATGCAATATCCTAGAAACACATCGTATAAGAGTTCCAGTTGGTTGGTTTCATGAAGGCTTCAGGTGACTCTTTAGCTTGGAATGGTGTTATGAAAAAGGGTTGTGGTGGTTTCTGATATTTGCCACTATATTCTTGTAGTGTCAACCCCTTAACAAACTTGTGTTAGTACAAGAAAGCTTGGAGGTGGAATGTTCCTTTGAAGGTGATCATCTTTTGCTAGCTAGTTTGGAAAAACAAAATCCTTACCTAGGACAACATCTATAAAAGTGGATATCAGGGCCCAGGTTGGTGTGTATTTTGTCGCATGGAATAGGAAAGTGTCATGCACCTGATCATTTAGCACCCCTTGTTTGTTGATGGTTTGGGCACACATTTTAAATTGTGTTCAGATTCCATAGATGGGTACCTTTGATTCTATGGAAATTTTCTATTGGCAGTGGTTTAGTAGGAGAGGAAAACATAACGTTCTTTCGTTGTATATTGCCTGAGAGATTTGGTGAGTAAGAAACTTAGCGATTTTTGAAGATATGCCTCTTAATTTCTTCAGAATTTGCTCTAATATTTTGGCTTGGTTGTCGACTGGGGCCTATAAAATTTCGAGTACTTTGTGTCCTCAAATGCAAGTGATCTTCCCAACCATTTTCTTTAATGGTCCAACCCAGGATGATAGGCGTGGTTGTGGGGAATGGCCGAGGATTAATCCTCTAATACATTTTCTTCTTTTATGGTATGGAGGTTTGGGTTTGAACTCCAAGGACGAATTATTAGCTATTTGGGGTTTGTTCATTTTTGCTAAGTTCTTATGACACATAATACTTTTGTGTATAGGGATTCTAGTTCTACCGTTGATGTAATAGATGGGAGGTCCTCCCTTTCAACTCCCTCCTTGGTGGGTTGGATGGAGCATATTGAGTTCCTCAAGTAATCTTTTGTGCATATCACATTCTTACATGTGTATAGGGAGCTCAACATGGTGGCAGTCAGATTATGAAAGCATGGTTTGGTTGCTGAAACATGCTCTATACATTACCCTTTTTTTGTTGATGGAAAGAAGGTGGCTAAATGAATTTTTTGAATTATAATAATTATGTTTTCAGGTTGTTCAAGTGGTCTATATATACTTTTTGGATGATGTTTTTTTCTTGCAACCTTTTGGTTGTTTGGAGTGACTCATTATGTGGTATATCCAGATGATCTGGATTAAGTTTAGATCTTTGTTATTTTTAATATATTAGCTTTGGATCCAGTGGATACTTGGGAGTCAATAATGTTTTTTTTCACGAACAATGTTTTTGAGAATTCTTGGATTATGTACTGGGACTACTTTCAAGTTTTTTCTTTCTTAAAGAAAAAGTTTTTTAGACATAAAAATTATGATAAAATAAATAATTACTACCTATTTTTTTATATGAAATCAAATTACATTTATATTGATATTTGTATTAAATATTATGTATAGGATTAGATTAGATATTACTCTTTCTCTATATATATATATATATATATATATATATATATGATACTTTAGGATAATTGTTATTTATCGTCATATATTTTTTTGTTGAAAATACTTTTATTAAAAAATAAAAATTAACTTTAATAAGTTAAAACCATGTTATTCAAATAAATTAATAAGTTAAAATTTAATATATAAAAAATTTAATAAAAATGAAAATTTACTTTTAAAAATAGTTTACTTTTTAACCAGATAATAAATTAATTTTCATTTCACAAATAATATTTGATAATTATATCTAAATTATAATTAATTTTACAATCAAATATTAAAAATTAAAATAAACAAACAATAACAATTAGTGAATAAAAAATATAATAATCACTATATAAAATAAATTGATTAATTCAATTATAATAATAGTTATATAGTTAGAGATAATATGTGTGATGCATCCAATATTTCCAATGATGACTTTATTTATTAATCAATAAAAAAATATAATAATCATAATATAAAATAAAATGATTAATCAATAAACAATATAATAATGGAATATCACTGTGTATTGTCCAATATTTCCAATGGTGACTTTATCCATTACAAGGCTTTCTTTGGTCTTGATAATGGATGGAGTTATCATCCAAAAAATTGGACAGATCACACATATTTCACAGTACTATTTCAGAAATCTTTAACAATATAATAACACTAAAAGTCTCCCATCACTCAATCACTATATGAAAAATAAAATAAAAAAATATTCTTAGAATAAACCCACTTGATTTTTCATTAACAATGAAAACATTGACCTGAGCGAATATTTACATAAAAATATGAAAAAATTAAAAAGAGGAAAACAAACACACACAATATGTTTTGTAAAATATATTAAAGAATCCAATTTCAAAAGTCAAAAGGCATCAAATTATTAATAAAAAGATCGTCCTCTAAAATTTAGGAAGTACTCTGTGACAGTGTCTAGTGGGCTTAATGATTGAGACGGGAAAGTACTCTGTGACAGTGTCTGGTGGGCTTAGTGATTGAGACGGGACATTGGCTTCCAACCACGTGGATAATGAAGTTGGAACGTAGAAATAAATTGATAAAAAATTTCAGAAGGTCAAAAAAATGCAAATATGGGCTCTTAAAAATCCACTGGTAGACACTCTGTGATAGCGTCTGGTAGGCTTAATGATTGAGACGGGACATTGGCTTCAAACCGCGTGGATAATGAAGCTGGAACATAAAAATAAATTAAAGAGAAAAAGTCTAGAAGTGAAAAAAGAAATCAGGGTTATATGAAAAATTAGAAAAAAAATCAGGGTTATATGAAAAATTAGAAATTGGGTTTGGAATTTGTATTAAAATTATTTTTGTTTAGTTGAGAGTTTCTCCTCCTCATAAATAAATAAGGAAATAAGTTAATTACTTTATATTTTGAAGTTATTTTTGTTTGACTAAGAGTTCAAGGCAACAGGTTAACAGCAGAAAACTTAGAGGCATATGGCATGAGTGAAAGCATGCCCCTTTACAAACTACCCTTTACAGACTACCAACTAGTAATTCGAAATCATGCCCCTTACTGATTACCAAATAGTAATTTCAAGTGACATGGTTTCCTTAGAACAAGGGTGATAAATCAAGCTACATTTAAAAAATAGCAAAAGTGATGGCTATTCTCATCACTGATTTTACAACTAAATTATGATAAACTTTGCCACTCAATATATATATATATATATATATGAGTGAAGATAAAGGTGCAAATCGAAATCAAGTGAAGGGCAGATTAGAGAATTAAAGCTTGCCTGGATCGCCTCCACTGGAAGGATGGAGGTCATGAATTTGATCAGCTTTGGACTGTGTGAGGATAATTTGGAGTAGAATGTAGGGAAAATCAGGCATTGACCAGCAATCTTTTTCTCACAGAGAATTAGTTATCTTAGAGAAAACTTCAACCGCTGATACAGAGCCTGAATATGGCTACAGAATTGACTTCTAGCCAAATGAATGAGAGATTTCAAGAAAATGTTCCTGATAAAGAAAAAGTCTGTTTGAAAGACATGGAAGAGGGCAGAATTGAAAGCCATGTTGTTGGACGAATTGTTCATGGGTCATGCATGCCATCTCTTACGTTTGTTCGGCAGGTAAGATTCTGAATTGAATTGGTGTATCTTCCCTGAAAAGATTGGTTGTTTTTATTTTTTAAATTGTAATAAAAATTTATGGAGGATTAAAAACTCATTACATTTGATATAAATTTTCATAAATATTATTAACTAGATAAATGGTTTACCAAATCACTCCACTAAAATCTTTTAACTTTTTCATAAACTTATATTTTCATAGATAAGTTAGATTATATATAAAATGAAATCATGTTGGGTTTTCCATAGAATTGAATGCACAAAATCATGCCATCCGTAGATCCTTGGTACCTTGAGAAATTGATGCAAACCCTGATTTAGATTTTCTTTTTCAGTTAAGTTGTTAGCAGTGTTGTACCGCGAATTCTGGTAGGGTGGTGAATTCTTGTTCTCTTAGACATAAGAAGAGGGAAATTGCATTTTCTGAGACGTGGGTACTGTTAACTTTCAAGATATTTTAACTTGAACATATTTAGTGCAGGTGTTAGCAGAAATTATTGGGACATTTTTCCTGATATTTTCAGGATGTGGATCAGTCGTTATTGATCAGAAAAGCGATCATTCCATCACTCATCTGGGTGTATCGCTTGTTTGGGGAATGGCAGTAATGATCATAATTTATGCCATAGGTCATATTTCTGGAGCTCATCTCAACCCTGCGGTGACTCTGGCCTCTGCACTTGTGCGAAGATTTCCTTGGGGTCAAGTATGTATACAATTGTTTTAGCCAAATTAACATGTTGACGGAGATTGTTAAAACTTATGTTGATGGTAGATTTTGGAATATTGAGAATTTGAGAGTCAAAAGGATGTTAAGTAATCATTTTATTCATTTTTTTAATTGTCAGATTCAGAGTATTTCAGAGTATTTTTTAAATTCAATAATAACTAGACATCTTTATGTTAATTACATATTTTTTGAATTTGACATATTCTTGAAATCTGCAATCGACATAAGTTCAATGCTCAAAACACTAGATATCTTATGCTGATGTCAGATTTTTGAATCTGACATATTCCTGAACGCAGATTGTGCGAAGATTTCTTTGGGTTCAAGTATTTATACAATTGTTTTAGGCAAATTAACACATTGACGGAGATTGTTAAACTTATGTTGATTGTAAATTTTGGAATATTTGAGAGTCTAAAAGATGTTAATTAATCAATTTATTTTTTAATAATCAAATTTAGAGTATTAATTCAATACTAAAGTAAATTTAACACTAGATATCTTTATGTTGATTGTATATTTTTTGAATTTGACATCTTTATGTTGATTGCAAATTCTTTGAATTTGACATATTCTTGAAATCTACACTCAACATAAGTTCAACGCTCAGAACACTAAATATTTCTTTGAATTTGACATATTCTTGAAATCTGCAATCAACCTAAATTCAACGCTAAGAACACTAGATATCTTTAGGTTGATATCAGATTCTTTGAATTTTACATATTCCTGAAATCTGCAATTTACAGAAGTTTAACACTCCGCGACCGTTATGTTGATTACAGATTCCAGAAATATAACAAATGAAAAAAATAATGAAATATGGTTTTGTATGGGATTAAAATCACAGGTTCCAGCCTACATAGGAGCTCAAACTTTTGCATCAATATCTGCTGGATTTATCCTCCGTTTGATGTTCGGAGAAGTGGCACACATAGCAGCCACAGTACCTACTGGCTCAGACATGCAGTCCTTCGTTCTAGAAATACTTATCACGTTTTTCTTAATGTTTGTGGTTTCTGCTGTCTCTACTGATACCAAAGCGGTATCTATTTCTGACTACCCTCTATTTCTTGACCTTTTTATATCCATTTAATAAGGATGAGATATGCCTGCACATGCCATTAAATTTCTTATTACAGTAACCGTGAATTTCCAATGGAACAGATAGGAGAATTGGCAGGAATGGCAGTTGGAACAACGATTGCAATGAATGTAATCATAGCTGGGTATTGGTTCTCTGCCCTCGTGATACTTATTTGCTTGGGCATTCACTGAAAGAACCGCCATTAATAATCCCATATCAGTACTAACAAGTGCAGAGTTAACGTGATATTTATTATTTGTCCAGACCAATTTCAGGAGCTTCAATGAATCCTGCGAGGACAATAGGCTCTGCGGTGGCTGGGAACAAATATACGAGCATTTGGATATACATGGTTGCACCTGTAATCGGCGCTGTAATGGGTGCATTGTCTTATAACATGATTCGCTTGACTGATAAGCCAGTGCGAGAAATTGAAAAGAGTGGGTCGTTCCTGAGGAGCTTGCGCTCCAGAAACCCAAATAACTAACTCGCATGAATCTTTCATTTCCAGTAGCGGCTTGCTGCAGTCGAATTGGAGAGTGAATGGAGACGAGTTGTAATTATTTGGATATTGAAACTCTTTCCAATGTAACCTGGAGTGCGGTCAAATTGGCAACAATTTGGTTTCCTTATATGTTCATGCATCATATGTGGCAAACTTATGTATCTATATATTAAGTATATAAGTTTTGTTGTACAATTATTTTTTATAAGAGAATATTTCAATCATGTATCATAATAAAAAAAAATTAAATAATTAGAGGGAATCTTTTATATTTACTTAAAAATAATCTCGTAAGTCATTTATTAGCATCTAGTTCTTCCTAACAAATGAAACCATTCATATAAAGACCAACATTATTTTACAATAATACTAAAATTACAATCTCTTAAGTCATTTATTAGCATCTAGTTCTTCATAACACATATGAAGCCATTCATATAAAGACAAACATTATTTTACAATAATACTAAAATTACAATCTTTAGTGTGATCGTTGTCATATAAAAATAAAGAAGAGCGGTTGCAAGAGCACTCGGGATTGCAAGTGAGATAGCTAGGTGTGTGTAATGGCTAAGTATGTGTGAAGGTTAGACTTGTGTAAATTTAGCGGCTTTATTCCAATGCTTTAATAAGTTGCGGAAGTTGTAGCTTTATGAATGAAGTAATTGAAAGGCAAGAAGTTAACGATGCAACATTTTAACCTAGTTACTTATATAATCAATAATTCAAATTAGTTTGAAATTTTTAGAACCATTAGAAGTAGAACAAAAGCAAATTACATCAAACCAAAAACATTAGCCGCAAAATAAAAGCAAACTTTGTGAAAAAATCAAGTTGTGAGGCTTACCCACATACGAGCACTGTAGACGATGCAATAAACACCATATGTTAGGTTATGAAGCCATATTTTCTAGGGAACAAAAACAAGAGTGAAAAAACACACTATCGGGAAATACCATAGGGAAACAAGGGAGGGAAAGACCATAGGTAAATAAGGGAAGAAGGAGATTTTGTTACCTGATCAAAAATCCAAACTTGGGAGTGTACACAGTGTGTTTGGCCATTTTTCATCAAAGCATGATCAATTGGCCATAAACAAAGTCTCTAACATGGGAAATTATATGGAAAAGAGTTAGACAGGGCTTGGGAATTTGTACTCTTTACATAGACAGTTAGGAAACGATGAAACAGTTACTAGCAAAGTGCCTATATGCTAAGCACATTTGGTCTAAGTCTAAAGTGGAGGTTCTAAACCAAGTTGAGAATGGATAGACAAGTAAAACAATGGAGGATTGTTTAAAGTGTTGGATGATAAAAAAGGAACCGAAAGAATTGAGAGAAATACCCTGCTTGTCTATATGGGGACTTTGGATGGAAAGGAAATCCATGATCTATGAAGATAAAATTATTCTGCGCATTCAATGCTTTTCAAGGTTCTACAAATCAAGGCCATTACTTTAGCTTGTTGGATGCCTAGAAGTAGGAGAGAAAAAATGACATTCCCTTGGATCTGGATACTAATAAAACTCAGGCACATAGCTTCTTTCATGGAGCAAGATAGGACCCATAAAATTACACTAGCGGTGGGGGAATATTGGGAGACATTCAAATCATGGTGCAAAATCTTTGGCTTTAGAATTGTTCTCAAAATGGCTGTGGAAATGAACATCAAATATATTCAAAGCTTTAGAGCCCGTAAAGGTTATTTTTCCAGTAGCTTTTAAGTAGTGACTAAATGAATAGCATGGACATTGGAAAATATATGTGTGAAAATGTAATTTATTTTTAGTAACAAAGAGCCATGGTGATTTTTTTTCTTGCAAAAAGAGAGGGAATATTGATTTCTATTTTGAGCCAATGAAGTTTAGGGTTCAAAGGTGATTCCATGCCTATTATAGATCCACATTCTCTTTTGAGCTAGTGAAACTCAAGGTTCAAAGTTGATTCCATGCCTATTAGATATGCACGTTCTCACCATGGTTCTAGAGGGTCTTAGGAGATTTGCAGTGTCATCTTAAAATTTCTAATCATCAGTTCACCTACTTAGGAATTCATTCATTATGCTCTAAATGATCCAAGTCACTCTACTAATCACCCTCCCCAAAAAGATTGAACAAATTCACTCGAAAGCCTACCACTGAATGGTAAAATCCCATTAGTTTGCATCTATGTCTCCATTAGAGAGGGGAAGCCCCTAATATATGGGCATCAACTCATTGAGGTATAGATCGCAAATAGAAAAGACATCACACTAATCAAAGAGTAATCATAATACTATTGTACTTGTGTTCTATGAAGTTGCTTCGAGGTGGACAACGAGATGTGTGTGTGATATCCCCCTGAAACTCTATTATCCAGATTATTTCTGTGAAATTCCCCTTGTAACTGGATTGTCCATATTATTTATTCATAGAATAGAAGCAAATATTGTTTTTTAGATCCCTCACAGATTGTGTCAGGGTAAAATCAATAACTAGCCATGACATTCCTAAACAAGGGTTTATTCTACCATTCCATCCATCCTTCACAATTTAAGCATGGGTAGAAAGAAAATGTCCATGACATTCCTAAACAAGGGTTTATTTTACCATTCCATCCATCCTTCACAATTTAAACATGGGTAGAAAGAAAATGTCTTGCTTTTCATGTCAATAAATTAACATTAGTGAATATAAACCCTCATAAGTTATCGTGGGTTCTATATTCCTTCAGACTTAAAAGTAATCTACCATACCACATTATACAAAAATAAAACATAACTGTCGGGCCTAGATTTTGCAAAACCAAAATCCATATGTCTAACGAAAAAATCATAAGTTTGCATGTCGAGTAGGAGTCTATAAGTGAATATTAGTACAAATTGCCTGTTGCATCGCTACATTAAGGTTGCAAGTTTAGGCTTAAGACATGGCTAAATACATGTCATGGACATTAGACAACATATCTATGAAAATGTTAATTTTTTTCAGTAATGAAGAGGCATGGTGATTTTTTTCTTGCAAAAAAAGAGAGAATACCGATTTCTATTTTGAGTTGGTGAAGCTCAGGGTTCAAAGGTGCTTCCATGCCTATTAGAGATCCACATTCTCACCATGGTTCTAGAGGGTCCTAGGAGATTTATAGTGACAACTTAAAATTTATAATCAACCTAGATGAATAAGCAGTTCCTCCATTTGCATAATAGGCAAGAAGGAAATTCACAACTTCCTCCCTCATCTCTCTCATCTTTATAGCTAAAAATGCATTGTAGTAGAAGAGAATCACTGATACCGAGTCGTAAGATACCATCATCCTAAGACGAGTTCTTAAAAACCTTATTATCGCCTCATACACGCAACCAGGCCTACAATCACACAAAGGAGAAAACATGGACATTGTTTGCTTAATATCTAGACTGCCCATGGACCCTAATATATCCCTGAAAAATGAAATGATGAGGCACATTCTTGGAATGATCACAACCAAAATGATTCCTATGATTTGTTAAATAGCCTGAAAAACTAACACTCAATCCAGTTCTTTTGACGGAAGCATGCTTTCTCAATGGTATAAAATTTCTTAGCTACAACAACTTTCTCATATGATCTACAGTAATGGTTGCAAGGGCCAAACTCATTATGCTCTTCCTTAGTGTAGGGATCATTGAATCTAATATATTTCCAATAAGTATCATGGGTCATCTCATCCTTGGGTACATCCAGGTCAGGACCATATTTCCTAGCTTCATGCCTGGAGCCATCACATGGCTTGTTGGTGCAGTTTTCTAGGTATGGGACCAAATCAATGTGGACCCTGCCTTGTTTTTGATCATGCATATTGCATGTTTATACCAGCCTATTTTCCCCTTGCTTATTTTATGTCATCAAAATAAATCTCCTTTGTTTCTTAAATAAATTTATCATTTTTCATATTACCATGCACTATGTTACGTAAATTAGGGTGATTGATCGAAAGTTGGAAAAATAGCCACAAGAGTTACATATTGTCTAACAATAATGTATAGCATCATCCTTAGTTGTATGGACATGGGGTCCTTCATGGATCTTATTAAAGGGAAGTATTAGAACAAACCAATCCTTTTGTAGATCATTCAAATTTGATGCATGCTCGAAAGACCCTTTGCACCCTTGGAACTGCCTTGTTTGGTGAACTGATTTGATTAAAATCTCACATATTCTAGGTGCTTGGAATTTTCGTAGATTGTTCAACTCTAATACATTCCTATACTCAAAAGAATATTTGCACCCT
>APFE031652054.1:0-15611 GCA_000404065.3 Pinus taeda
CTAATAGTAATGAGGAAGGTAGCAGTTCTAAAGCTTCCGAATCAACAGATAAAGGTGATAATGCGAAAGGTGGTGGACCATATTAGCGAGGCAGGGGAAATGGCCGAGGAAGAGGAGCTGGGTACCAATGTTACAAGTGTCATAAGAGGGGACATAGATCATTTGAGTGTCCTGAGGTAGACTAAGCTGGACAGAGGGGTGTGTATGTAGCACAACCAGAAGAAGCAGAGGAACCTCCCCAAGAAGCAGAGAATTCTCCAGAAATAGGGGAAGCCCTTGTGTTGAGCAAGGTGTTGTTAAAACCAGCAAAGAAAACCACGGAACAAACTCACATGATAAGTGTTGTAAGCTAATTATTGACAAAGGTAGTACAGATAACTTGGTGGCCACACAGATGGTGGAAAAGTTGGAATTGAAGTGATTGAAACATCCCACCCCTTACAAAGTTTCATGGTTGGAAAAAGGCCATCAGTTGCTGGTGGATGAACATTGAGGTGGAGTTTCAAATAGGTAGATATAAGGATAAGGTCATTTGTAACATCATGCCGATGGATGTATGTCACATACTGCTAGGCAGGCCATGGCAGTATGATAGAAAGGTGGTACATGATGGATTGACAAACTGCTATAAGTTTGTCAAGGATGGAATCAAGCACACGATTGTGCCCATCAAGGAGGAAGGAACAATAGGAACAAGTGAGCCAAGAGCATTGTTGGTCAGCAAAAAACAGTTTCTGAAACAAGTTCAGGATAGCGAGGTCAGTTATGCAGTCGTAAGAAGAGAAAAAACGGTACTGTTGCATAAAGAGGTATTGGATTTACCCCCAGAAATTTATCAGATGTTGCAGGAGTTTACAGACAAAGTGGTGGATGACTTGCCAAATAAACTACCCCCCAAAAGAAGCATAAGTCACCATATTGACTTCATACCCGGAGCAAGTTTGCCAAATAAGGCAGCATATCAAATGAGCCCCAAGGACAATGAAGAGATTAGGAAGCAGGTGCAGGAACTGCTAGACAAAGGATTGATAAAGGAAAGTTTGAGCCCTTGTGCAGTTCCAACGGTTCTCGCTCCCAACAAAGGAGGAGAATGGAGGATGTGCACAGACTTGAGGGACATCAACAAAATAACCATCTGGTATAGGTTCCCACTGCCACAAATGGAAGATATGATGGATTGCCTAAGCAGGGCAACATATTTTTCTAAGATATACTTGAAGAGCAAGTATCATCAAATCTGAATTCGAGAGGGGGACGAATGGAAGACAGCCTTTAAGACGAATGAGGGATTGCATGAATGGCTGTTTATGCCATTCGACTTGAGCAATGCACCCAGTACATTTATGTGGTTAATGAATGAAATGTTGAAAGAATAAATTGGAAAATTTGTGATAGTGTACTTGGACAACATACTAATTTTCAGTAGGACAAGGGAGGAGCACCTTCGACATGTTCAGAAAGTGCTGGAAAAATTACAGAAGAATAAACTACTGATAAATCTGAAGAAGTGTACTTTTCTGCAAAAAGAAATGATCTATTTGGGCTTTGTATTAGTAGAAAACAAGCTAAAGATGGATCTGTAGAAGATTGCAGCGATAGTTAATTGGCCATCTCCTAAAAGCTTATTTGAGGTATGTAGTTTTCATGGGCTGGCGAGTTTTTACTAGAAATTCATAAGAAATTTTAGCGAAACCAGTGCACCTATGTTGGAAACCATTAAAAAGGCTAGTCAACATTTTCGATGGACTGATGCAGCGGCGAGGGGTTTTCAGCTACTAAAGAAGAAGATCACAGAAAGACCAATCCTGAGATTTCCAGATATTAAAAAGCTCTTTCAGGTTCGCTATGATGCTAGCGGTACAGCTATTGGAGCTGTACTTAGCCAGGAGGATAAACCTATTGCATTTTTCAGCGAGAAGCTAAATGAAAGCAGACATAAATATTCTTCCTATGACAAGGAGTTCTATGCTGTTGTGCAGGCATTAAAACACTGGAGGCACTATTTGCTGGGAAATGAATTTGTGTTGTTTTCAGATAATTCTGCACTACAGTATGTGAAGCAACAGCACAAGCTGAATCACAAACATGCCAAGTGGGTGGAATATTTGCAGAGTTTCGCCTTTGTGTTTAAACACATCAGTAGCGCAGGCCAACAAAGTGGCGAATGTGTTGAGTAGGAGAGCCTTACTTTTGCAGGAGAGTACTGTACAAGTGCTGGATTTGGAGCACTTGAAAGATTTATATCAGACTGACACAGATTTTAAAGAAGCCTATGAGGCATGTCAGAATCCTTTGGTGAGAGATAACAGTCCTTCGTTGGACTACAACTTGCAAGAGAAACTGTTGTTTAGAGGAGGACAGTTATTCATTCCTCACTGCTCGATGAGAGAGAACATTATTCAGGAGAAGCACATTGGAGGTCTATCCAGACATTTCAACATAGACAAGACACTCGAGTAGCTCAGTCATTTCTACTTTTGGCCAAAGATGCGAAGGGATGTACAACGATTTGTGACCAGATGTAAAGTGTGCGAGTTGGAAAAAGGTCACAGTCAAAGCACGTGACTGTATACACCATTGCCTGTTCCAAGCAGACCGCGGGACTCGGTCAGCTTGGACTTTGTCTTAGGTCTACCTAGGACACAGCGAGGTTATGAATCGGTGATGGTAGTAGTGGACAGATTCTCGAAGATGGCACATTTTATCCCTTGTAGAAAAACCAATGATGCCACTCATGTGGCCCACTTGTTCTTCACGGAGATTGTCAGGTTACATAGGTCGCCTAAGCCTATTCTTTCAGATAGCGATGTGAAGATTACAGGGTACTTTTGGCACACCCTGTGGAAGAAGATGGATACATAGCTGAGTTACAGCTCTGCTTATCACCCGCAAACCAATGAAAACAGAGGTGGTAAACAGGAGTTTGGGAAACCTACTACGGAGTTTAATTGGTGAGAATTTGCAGATGTGGGATCGAGTGCTTGCACAGGCAGAGTTCGCTTATAATGACTCACCTAATCGCAGCACAGGTTACAGTGCATTTCAAATCCTATATGGCATGCATCCTCACGGAGTGCATGAGTTGTGAGATCTCGGACAACAAGAAAGGCGAAGCACAGATGGAGAAGATTTCGCTAATGCAATGAGAGATTTGCATGAGCAAGTGAAAATTAAATTGCAGGACAGAAGCCAAAAGTATAAACAGCAAGCATATTTGAAGAGAAGGGAATTACAGTTCAATGTAGGAGATGAGGTCCTCGCACATTTGCGCAAGGAATGCTTCCCTAGAGGTGCATACAATAAGTTGAAGTATAAGAAGATAAGTCCCTGCAAATTCCTCCAGAAATTTTCAACAAATGCCTATGAGATACAACTGCCACCAGGGGTAGGCATTTCACCCATCTTTAATGTAGAAAACCTATTTCCTTACACTGCTAACCCAGAAGAAGAAGATGGAACCACACGGCCTACACGGAATACCCAAGATGGAGGAGAAACTTGGATGAGACAGATGCCTTATGTTCAGCCTCCCAAGATCGAGAGCATCCTCGATACTCAGGTGGCCAAATGAACTCGACGGAAGGAGTATCTGCAATACCTGGTCAAGTGGAAGAACCGTCCTATTGAGGACAATTCGTGGCTTGATGCCAGGCAGATTGAGCAGGTGGGTTCTTCAGTCGAGAAGCTCATGGAATGGAGTCATGATTTCTTTTTCACCCCGGGAGCCTGATGCAGGAGCATCCAACTAGGGCACCATGACTGGGTGTTGGTCTCCTCCAAGATGGAAGCTGTCTTAACAAGTTGGTTTTTTTTATGTTAGTTTGTCAAAGTAGGGTGTAAGTTTTTGTTTACTTTTCGTTTCAGTACTAGTTAGGGACAATTGGTCGGTTAGGGTCATTAGTTTGTTTGTCTTTAATCAATAGAGATTTAATAATTGTTCTGTCATTCTGGAGAAAAAAACAAAACGTGTTTGATGTAAAATCTTGTCAAAGAGTAGAACCGAATACAAGCATCGTTATGTAACTAAATAGAATTACAACCCAAAATAGTAACTACACAGTTCAAGTAACTGTGAACAGAGACTACAAATGTACATGAAAAATCCATTGAAAGGGTTCAACATTTTTTTTTAGCATTCAAGCAATAATAATAAAATAACAGACAATTCGAATCCATCTGTGTATCTACAACATTTTTCGTTTTGCTTCCTAATTCACCGAATATCAGATTAAATGATACAATGCTCACATACAAGTTTATGTAATTCTTCTTTTCTAAGAGACAGAGTCCAGACAACGAGACAGAGATGCATTCCTAGAACTAGGGGTTGTATCCCATAGAAGAAATCGACGTTGAATAAATAGGAGCGAATGCAGACAAATAAATCGGACGAGTTAATCACATACGAGCCATACATTATCTTCTTAACTTTGAAATCGACCACCAGAACAAATTACCAGAGCAACTACAGAACTTTCTGTTCGTGGAAAAAAAATTACAAACACAGTTGCAATTTAACAATTGTAATTCGAAAGTTTTGAAGCTGGAATGAAAGGAATGACAACCAATCATCATCATCATTAAAAACAAGGTAAATCGAAATCAACATTTTCCTAAAAGTTTTTTCTTTAAATTATAAAATGAAACATATGAGCATCCATAGCAGAGTTCTAAAATAAACTGGAAACAATCACAAAGCCAACGGTCGACAAACCCTAGGTGAGGATTTTGGGAAACGTCTCCCACACATTAAAAGTTATAGCCAACAATCACAGAACCGAGGAAGCCTATGCTAACAAAACGACCAGGACGCTGGCTACAGCTGAGAGACAACATTGACTAAGCATTGAGGAAAACCAAACTCTCAATCTCACAAACCTATCCTAAAGACTGAAGACTAGTTGTGTTGACAGAGCCTACCAGGCAAAGGCCAATGCGTTTGTTCCAAGCATACCCAACTGCAAACCCCAACACCTGCAAAACAATCAACACACAGTTGTTAGCAACCTGTCGACAGAGGAAAACAAAACAAGTGCATGAGCATGAGTGTAAGAGGGATACATTTTCCCTACCTAAAGGATTCACAGTGAGAATAGAGAACAAGATTTTAACCCTCGAATTCCAACCAACAGCCGAGACAAAGGAGTGGCCACATTAGGAATAGAAGAATGGAAAAGAAAAATTGAATCATGGATAGAAGAGGCTAACTCCATTGAAGCTGAAGACCGGAGAGCGCCACTGTTTCGAAACCAGAGTGCATGCCAACCCACCGAGTTTCACAAGCAAGACAACCTCATACTAGAACCCGAGCTCGTGGAGTAAAGACCAATTGAAACAATTGCAAAAAGAGCACAAACATCTACTTACACAGGTGGCAGCAAAACCATTTTTGGTTGCCCAATGAACCGGGACCAAAGATTATCCAAGCAAGTATAAGAGTGACACTGCCAGACCAGAAGAAAACTAGAAGGCGCGCCCAACAGTTTCAGCATAGTTGCATTCACAAGTAGAAAAACCACATCAGAGCAAACCCTGAGTGAACAAGTGCAAAATGGTTGAATGAACGACGGAGGAAGAGTTTTGGCATGAAACGAAGAGGGGGACACACGACCCGAGGTATAGTACACACTATTGATTGCACACATAAATGCAACCTATCATTTTCCAGAAAAATCTGAGAGATTGGTAATCATAAACTAATCCACAACGAAATCACACTTAAATCATTTAATTATTGATTAATCCGAACAGTGTTGGGTTGGTCCCATCATATAACCTACATGTTTATAGGTGAATGAATGAAAGTCATTTCTTAGCTTACAAAAAAAAATGTTGCATATGAATCTATTTAAAAACACGTACCAATGAAAGGAATTACAATCTCATTCATCTTGAACAACACCCTATAACCATCACTTTTTTTCATTTACTTTACATATTCTATCTGTGTTTCCATTGAATCTTTCTTGTTATTAAAATAGTACAAGTAAACTCTATATTAACCATTGAACAAACTACAAAATCTTCCTCATACATTAAATTAGAAAGCATGTATTAATGGAATAAGAGTTTTAAGGCTTTTTTGCCTCAAAAAGTTGCAGAGCCTCAATTGCATTAATTTGTAGATTAAAGAAAATAAACTCCCAATAAAAGATATGAAATTTTGCGAGAAGTATACACAGAAAGTATAGAGAAAAGAGGATGATTTTTATTAATAAAAATTGTGTGAGTACAATATAATAAAAATATAAATTCTTGTGAAGAACCATTGACCAAATCATATTGTAAATAATTGCAATGCAAAAAATCATATGCAAAAGTCTAGGAAAAAAAAAAAAATTGGATGTGACAACCTTTAAAACACCTTAAGATGCTTTGATATACCGGTAGACAACCTATTTCTCTAAAAAATAAATGACTATTAGCACTCAATAGATAAAAACTAGACCTTCAAAAAACAAGTAAAATGATAGAAAATCAAGTTACTTAAAATAATGTGTCCAAAGGATGAGTAGAGTTGCTCATTATATAATATCTTCCTTTTGAAAATGTTGCTCATTATATAATATCTTCCTTTTGAAAATTATCTACTGCCACCTATTGGTTTTGCTTCTTATAACTCAAATAATATTAAAATTAGAAAGAATGAATAACAAATTAAAGCTAGTGCATACGTCTCCTCTCGTTACAATATTTTGTCTCCTCCTTCATAGCCCCCTCCCTTTTTATGCCTCCATAAAATGGTTAGGCAATTAAGCAACTTGGTAATTAATTATAATACATTTTCTAATTAAATTTTAATTAGAGATAAGGGGCAAGCATTCTAAAGAAAAAATTAAATTTCTAAATTATTATATTTAAGTTTCTGAGTAAGTGAGAGCCTCCTTGTTTAATAAAAATAAATCATTTAATATGAAATTCAAACACAATAATACATTTATTGGAAATTGCATGTATTATATATTTTTTCAGAGAGAAAATAAACATGTATATTATATTAAGGAAATATAATGAGCTGTAACATGAAAGGCCATATTAAACCAGCCATAACTTGTTCCTGATGACAATAGAAGCGTTGCCTTTGAGCCTATAATAAGCTAGAAACTGAAACCATAAAGAGGTCACAAACCATACAAAAAAAAAAAAACCATAAACATGTTTACAATGTCCATCCAGAACTTTAACAAGATGAAGAAAACCACATAGATTTAAGCATGAACGATAAAGAGGAAAAAAACATGTCAGTCCGGCGCAGCCAGTGTTGTTATGAAGACCAGCACCGAATCAATAGGAGCATTTGACTCCTGGAAAAAGCGTGCATTTCTCCACTTCCAGAGAAACCAGCAGGTAAGGATAAATATTGATCTCCAAGCTGGAACCTGTTCACTCCACCACTTGAAAGCTACCTATACAGAGGAGAAAATTTGATGAGGAAAACCATAAGTTAAGGAAAGTTCATACCATATTTTGGTCGATGCCTGACATTGAAAAAACATATGGATGTTTGTTTCAGGTGCTTGATAGCACATGACACATCTCCCAGGACCCGTCCAACCTTTTCTCTATAGAACCTCCCATGAAAGGTTCCTATTGGAGAAAACCAACCAGGAAAATAAAATAGCCTTGAGCGGACATGAAGATTTCCAGAAATTCAAAGGAAACCAGGGCATAGGTAGCGGTTGTAGCGTTGACGAGGCAGCTGCATATAGATCTTTTACAGAGACTGGCTGAGTGGAGCGCAACTTCGATCATACCAAAACATCATTGGTCCCAAACTATTTAATTCCTTTTACATCAAAAACCTTTAACGCCGAAACTCATAGATGACATGGTGTGGGAGGCAGATTGAGTTCATCGGCTGTCTTCCAAACAAGCGTCGATGAGGACCATGCGTGAATTAGCTTGTTCCATGTGAATAAACCCCGTGAGTGTAGGAAGGAAATGAGGTCAGGAGAGAGAGAATCTTCCAGTCCGAGAACAGTGGGTTCCAAGCCAATAAGTATAGAGGAGCCTGTGTTAATGCGCCATCTAAGGAAATCAAAAAACAGCTCTTGTACCTTTCTAAAGCCAAGTCATATAGCAGATCCCCCTGATGAGCCCAGTGATTTCTTCCGATACCAGTATACCAGAGGCTTATCTTTCAGGTATTTTTTATTGATGATGGAGCTCCATTTGCCCGTACCGAAGATACCATGCTTTAGAGAATTACACAGTAGAGCCTTACCAAAAGATCTCATATGAAGCAATCCCCATCTGTCAGATCTCTTTGGTCTAGAGATTGTATCCATCTTAACTAAGTGCATCTTGGAAATGAGATGTGCCACCCCATAGGAAGTTTGCAGATAAAGAAACCATTTTCTTGATAATAGAAGAGGGAAGGAAATAAAGGTGTGCCCAATACACCGCAAGCTGCGATAGGACAGATTGAACAAGGATAAATCTACCACCCAAAGATAAAAACCGCATCTCCCACCGTGAGATTTTTTTTGTAAAAGCGATCAATCAGCCATGTCCAATCCAATTTACGGTTTCCCTTTGGCTTGAGGAAAAATCCCAAATACTTAAACCCGTCTTTGATTGGAACGAGGTTGATACCAAAAATAGTTGCAATCCAAACAGCTAATTCCTCATTTGAGTCATTATGATATAACATAGATTTGGCTTTGTTAATAATCAGGCCCAATGCCGATTGAAACATATGAAATATTTCATTGAGGCATAGCCAGCTCAATTTGCAAAGCATGGCAAATAAAAGAATATCATCGACAAACAAGTTATGGGACAAAGAGATATTCTTATATATCTTGATGGGGGCGCATCGATTGTCTCCAACAGCTTTGTTTATCTGAGTGCTGACTGCATTCATGACCAAGATAAAGAGAAGTGGGGAGAGCGGACAACATTGGCGAAGTCCTCTCTCCGCCTGAAAAACGCTGAGGGAGATCCGTTGATGATGATAGAGTATTTAACATTCTCTACACATGCCATCACCCAGTGTATTCCATGAGTTCTCAGCCCAATTTTTGCGAGGAGGATAAGAAGGAAGCCCCAATCTACACAATCGTATGCCTTTTCCAGATCAATTTTTAGAATGGCTGCGTCTGTGTTTTTCAATAAGACTGAGAATAAGCATTCCTGTGTGGATGCAACAACATCAATAATATTCATGTCCTTTAAAAACGCATGCTGATCCCTGGTGATGAAGGAGTTTAGGACCGATTTCATTCTCTCTGCAATTATTTTAGATATGATTTTGAATAGAATGTTGCATAATGTTATTGGCCTGAATTCCGCAAAAGATTCAGGCAGGTCCTTTTTGGGGATGAGCGCTATAAAAGTAGTTGTAAGAGCGCTATTTATATTCCCTGACATGCGAGAGGCATCGACCATCCCTAGCAGATCATCCTTGAATAAATCATAGAAGTGTTGGAAAAATTCAATGGGCCATCCATCCGACCCAGGACTTTTGTCCTTTTTAAATTTCTTGATGGCATCCTGTAATTCCAGCTCCGAGATGGGTTTAAAGAATTCCACATTTGCTGCTTCATCAAACATAACAGGAACATGTTCAATCATTCGAAAGACATCATCGATCTGAATTGCCCGCCGCTTGTATTGCTCCTGAAAAAACCTTGTGGCTTCCGACGAGATATCATGTTGAGAATATAAGAAGCCCCCTATACCATCTTGAATCTTCCATATCGAATTCGACCGTCTTCTTGCATTTGCAAAATTGTGGAAAAACTTAGTATTTCGATCGCCCTCCTTGAGCCAGACCGCCCTGCTTCTAAGTCTCCATGCAAATTCTTCCTTTTGCAGCAACCCTTGCTTCTTCTTCTCCAGTGATCTGAGATGATTTTTTTGTTCAAAAGACATACCGTCAGAATGAACTGTAGCAGATAAGAAAACTAGCTCCTTTTTTATATCCTCAAGCTCCTGTTTGTCCCGCTTCTTTTTCTTGATAATCCAGTCTTTTGCCACCTCCCTCAAGGACTGTATTTTTTCACGAAAGGTCGTGAAAGGAGCGCTTTCCGATTGCTTTAGATCATCCCATTTTTTTGTTATGAGGTCATTGAAAGATTGGTCAGATAGATGAATTCTGTTGAATTTAAAGGAATAGCCAAGTCTAGATTCCGTTTGCCTCCAGTAAAGATGGATGGGACGATGATCAGAAGTATATTCACTTCCGGTGCAAGCAACTGGCATTCCCCATTCCTCAATAACACTGGCGTTAATGATGAACCGATCGAGCCTTTTTGCGATGTAAGCCATGCCAGACCTGTTATTGTCCCAAGTTGGAGACATCTTTTGGGGGATAACATCGATCAAATTTCTATTTAGAAACTCCAGGCGTAACCTATCTGCAATAGAGTCATGATTCCTGCACAGGCCCCAACATTCATTCGAATTTAAAGTGACATTAAAATCCCCGGCTATCAACAAGGATTCTATGTTAAGAATGTTCGATGCAAACAACGAATCCCAAAAGGAAGATTTGTTCCTGTATGGCGCATATATGTTTAGTATGTGTAAAATCTTGGGTCGGCCTCTGACCGAAGCTGAGATAAGGATTCCTGCACAACATTTATAGGCTCTTGCTTTTACCCATGACGGGTCCCATAAGACTGCCAGACCCCCTGATAAACCATCAGCATCCGATGCGACCATATACCAGGACGGGAGCATTCTTCTGAAGAAAGCTATGGCGACCTTACTAGAGTGCATTGTTTCCTGTATGAAGATGATATGAGACTGAGCTATTGGAAAATCTCCTTGAGCGCCAAGAATTTTGGGGATGCGCCCAACCCCCTGATATTCATAGAGGTTAAGAAGGTCATTTTGAAGGCTGACCAGCCATACATGCTCTAAGAGGCTATGAGGCAGTGGAGTCAGTGATTGGAACTTCAACCAAAGAGAGATTCGTAATACCACAATCTGAAGCGATTGTTCTGCCCCTAAAATGACGGGATCCTCCTCTATGTTTTTTCGGACAGTGATATTCTTTGCAGAATTTGGGCTGATGGAGGGAAAGGAGGGTTTATGTATGGTTAAAGGTTCAAGAATAGAGGGATTTCTCTGGAGAAGGTTTTCGATATCACTATCCAATTTATTCACCGGGGATTCTGTTGGTGAGTTGAAAGGGGCAGGAGAAGGCATGGGATCCTTTCCTCTTTGCTGACCAGCAGGTGGGGTGACTGATGAAGGCGTCGTTGAACTTAGCAAAATGGGATGAGTCCCAACCACAAAATCACCTTTCTTCAAGGGAGATGGAGAGGGTACCGGGGAATCATCTTTAGGCTCAGGAATGGGAGGACAGTCTATGACAGGGGAAAGTGGCTCGTCCAATGGATCATAAGAAAAGAACTGAGAGTGGCAGGAGGACTTTTCCTGTTTATGAGATTGGTTTTGAAAGATGCCTGTGTCTTTCGACAAGGATTCCGCAGCAGATGATCTTCCCCTGAAGATAGGTCGGCGCTTTATTTTCCAATTAAAACGCATCTTGCAATTATTAATGAGATGTCCAGTTCGATGATAGAGAGAGCATCGAAAAGGGATGCCCCAGAAGTCGAGTATTTGACATATCGTGGTTCCTTCCCATGAGATCTCAATGTGCTCCGGATAACCACCTTTGAAGATTTTTTCTATCAGTATCCATGCTATCCTTTTATCTTTCTCCCCCCTGACCCATGGATCAACATAAATGGCTTTACCAACAGAGTTTCCAATATTCATGAGGGTTTCGACAAACCATAACTCCAGCGGTAGGTTGGGTAACTTGACCCAGTTCATACAATTCGATGGAGTGTTTTTAAGAGGGTCGAAACCAATGTACCATCGAGATAAAAATAAGAAACTCCTGCCATAAACCCAAGGTTTATTGAGGATCATTTCAAGATCTTTTGCTTTCAAGAAATGAAATGAAAACCAATCTTTCATCAGTCGGGATATGGCTGGAGTGTATCCAATCAGAGGAGTCCATTTAGATGACAGCCATGTTCTCATTTCCTCCTCTGTCATCTCCAGAAATTGCCACTTTCCGATAAGAGCAAGCCTTTGAAGACTGTCTATACGATCGGATAGGGTCACACTTGAGACGGAAACCGGCTTTGGAGGAGGAGTTATTTTGACCGGGTTCCAAGATTTCTTAGCACGAAATGCTTTTTTGTCAGCTGCCAGCATCGGGCCATCTGGATGGGGAGTTGCCTGACGTGAGGGGTGAATCATCTCTTCCACCGAAGCATGCCAATTCGGATCCAGGGTGGCTGTTTCACGTGCCCTTTCTGCCTCAATGGCAGCTCTGAAAAGAGCTGACGTGGCAGGATAATCACTGTCGGCCGACATATGAAGAGCTCAGATATTACAAAATGAGAGAGACGTTGCAGGAGTTGATAAGATGGGCAATTTGAACGTTCTGCAATAAGAACCTGGATGACAAGATGCCCAGATAGAAAAAAAAGTACATCATGTAGGTTCCCAATGGATTTTGTCAGAATGGCTAGATATGGACTTTAAGAAAGTCGTGGAAAAAGTATCGTCGACCCAATAAAGAAACAATTCTAGGATCAACTAGAATAAAGGGAGATGACAGATGAGCCACCGACGAAATGTCTAATTAACCTCGGGTCAAGAGACTTTTGAGCAGAAAATATTTGGAGACTGTATATGGCATATTTTGGAATTTAAGATCTGTACAGTCGTCGGAAAACTAATTTGAAAAAGGGTCCTACAGGAAAGCTGGCCAAGAATCCGGCAAAAACTCCCTATTCTCTTCCCAGGGAGCAGAGCTGCTATCAGGATTCGAACATGCATATGCTAGATACCTATTGAATGGGTTCGTTTTTACAGTCGATACAGCAACAGTAAAAACGAAAAATACACCACAACCTCCCTATGCGGAACCTAATATCTGAGCAAGGACTCTATATAAAAATGGACGCCTTGAACCTATTTATGATAGCTTTCAGCATCTTTTATAGATAAGTTACCAAAAACACATTTTGACAGAGATTTAAAATAATATTTCTAGTCTTTGTAGCTATCAATATATATATTATGTTCAATAAAAATAGATAACAATGCCAATAACAGAAAACAAAGCTAAGAAAGAACTACTGACCCGGAAAGGAGAACCGGAGGCACGTCGTCAAACCATGAAGCCATGGCTGAAGATGCAATGTAGGCATAAAAAACCAGCATATGAACAATCGATAAATACAGATGAAGGAAACTAGAGAAAAAACCTGAGATTGGCTTTCCTCCTTTTGGCCGAGCAGCTCGAAAAGGAAAACACGATAGTCGTTCCGTTTGTGGCCTATTATAAAAGAGTTAGCTAGGTTTAGATGGAGAGAGAAAGCCCTCAGTAAGATGTCTAAGCATGGACTGAGATTGATCTGTAGCTAGCACAGAGGAGATGCGGAGAACTGGTTGGTTGTGTCGCATGGTGTCTGAGCAGTCCAGTGCTCCGGCTCCTGCCCTTCCAAGAAAATGTTCTTCTCACGGTGACTTATTCTATCTGTAACGATCTTAAAAATTATCCTATATATATAAAAGAAAGAAAAATGTTCGAACAATTGCTATGGAGATATGCTGAATGAGGTTTCGTTGATCCATAATAGTGATAAGAGTAACTTCGGCAAAAATCACCTGTAGCAGACAGAACAGAAGGTCTGATCTTAGCTTCAAGAGAATTATGCTGTTGGTTTACTCTATTTATAAATAGAACAAGGTCTACGTGCTGTAATCAATTTCCTTGCACAAACTGAAGTCAACTTTTCAGCCATTTGGGATTTTCCATAATCAGAAATTCCCTTTAAAATCTGGTGATATTAGAAAAGAGAAGCAAATTATTGGCCACATGTATAGATTGTTCACCCTTATGCCAATTATTTAGGGTTTTGGCATAATTAGATTGTATAAATTGTTCACCATTATGTATAGATTATCCTCCGCTTTTGGCTCTGGTTCTCATAATCGGCCACTTTGTTCTTCATTGGGAAGGGCCAAATTCGTTTAAAGAATTTCTGAAGCCTCCAAATCCAAGATCGGTCAATGAAGGGAACGTGAACGATGTCATAGTCTACTCCTGCCATGGCCAAAGCTTCAGGTGAAGCTATATCATCTCTGTTATCTAGTTGTAGACAATCTAACATCAATTTTCTAAATATACTCATTTCGAATTTGATCTGATTGCTGCTATTTCTCTTTGCAGCAGCCAGCCTTTATGGGAATATATTCATTTTTCAGCTCCTTTCATGGCCTTTATATCCATTTTTCAGCTTCACTACTGGCCTTTCATTCTTCACGCACGCTAAAATTATTGTGTTACCTGTTTCCTTAGGAGTGGGGTTTCCTACGTGGAGGTATGGGAAGTTTCCGGGCATTCAGCTATCCATTACGCGTGAGTGCTTTCGTCATACACTCAGCTATCCATTACGCGTGAGTGCTTTCGTCATACACTCGTATGCAGGTAGATTCTAGATATTCAAATTTTGTGATTTTTCCCAAATGAAAACATCAGGAAAAATTACAGTGTTTATGGACATAAATACTAAAAAAAAAAAAATGAATGCATACTATTCAATTTTTCTCTGTTTTAGTTTAAAAAAAATAAATCGCGACAGCTGTAGGTTGTGAGTTGTGTTACAACACGTTTTCAAATCAATGTGATATAATTTTTATATGAACATTGAAGTTTATTTTATTTTGTATAGCAATGGATCATTATGATGAAGAGTTTGAGTAGGCAGCAATACTATACTATCATTAAATTCAAATAGGATTGATGATTATGATGGTCCTTTTTTCTAAATAAAATATCTAATTATTATAAAAAAATTCAGTAAAAAGTGTATTTATATATTAATACAAAAATAAAAAATAAGGGCTGGCTATATTATTATGATGCTTTGTTATATTAGGTAAACAATTTGACTATATCAAATTGTATATTTAATTTTTATATTTAATAAATCTGGAATTTAAATAAATCCACACACATTCATTTACTCCAATCTATCATTTTATGCTAATTGAATTTTTTTACTCCAATTTAGTGCACGTGCTCTAGTGACATATGAACCAAATTATTGAGTTCACAATATTACATCAACGACAAGCCTTGTGTACGTTACCACTACATAATTTTCAATTTGAAACACAGATAAATGCTGTACAATCACGTGGATATTGACGGCCCACAACACGTCATAGTTATCAACTAAAACTACATATCAAATGTTTCAAATATGTTCAAGAATAAAAAACACACAATCATCTATTAATAAAAACAGGGAATTGGCTCCATACCATAACCACCTAAAAAAGCCACGCATTCAATTTCCAAATATATTGCTACTATTTGTTTCTTCAGATCAATGTGGGGGCTATTTCATTGAGCATTGATATGGTAGAGATTTAAATCGGGTTTTGGGAGTATTTTGGAGAAAATGGCCAGAAAGAGAACAATTTTTTTGTATTATGGGTAGTGAATTGAGGGTTTAGATAGGGTTATCTTGCTGGGTCTCAAATACCCAAATCATAGTGGTAACTTTGAAGAAGATGAATCTCAATTTTCTTTTTAATAAAAATTTCATATTAGTTTTACTTAAAAA
>APFE031652055.1:1268-50759 GCA_000404065.3 Pinus taeda
TTTTCTTCAATATTTGATAGCTAATCATCAATCTTTGCTGCTGACTTGAAGTACTGTGATCTATCACCTGAATGGGTTGCCATCAAGGACAACACTTTAGCCATAATGCCAACATAAATGGCTAAAAAGATCATGGTTCAGATAAAATGGAACTTAGAACCAGTAAAAAATCAAAACCCAAAACAATGAAATCCACAAGATGGGTAGAAAAAATGGTTTTCAAGGCACTAATGTGGGTTTCTAGACTGTACAGTGCATTAACAGCTAAGGTAGCGCTCTGTACAAAAAAGGAAATTGCATTAACATGCATTGGAAGGCACTAGTAGGGTGTGTTACTCTGGTTTTGCTTGTAGAAAGAAAGATCAAGGCCACAACAGAGACTTCGGCCAAAAATTCTAGCATATAGACACACCAATGATAGGAATTCAAAGGTGACAAGACCAAATGTAGGCAGAGGTTCAGGATCTAGGAGGTAGAATCAAATTCAGGAATCAAAACAATCCCCAACAAAGTAACCAATTATGCTATAGGGATTTTTGCTTGGTTAAACAAATAAGAAAACTTTCTCAGGTTTCTCAGGACCTAAGGTAGACAGATTAAGGGATCTGTTGCCTTAGTTTCCAGGAAACCTGAGATGGTTTTCTTATTTGTTTAATCAAGAAAAAATCCCTATAGTAGGGGTTTCTCCCACTTGTTCTTAGACTTGAGAGTACCTTAAAATGGATGAACATAGGTTGAAAGTTGATTTTACTAACTCAACATTTGCTCAAGTTATTCACAAAAGTAGACATTGCAACCTAGTTTGGTGGGAAGCTCTACAAAAAAAAAAATTGAAGGTTTTTCAGAAGGTAATAAAATCCTTTCTAAAGAAGCTCATATGGAAAAAAATTATATTTATATTATAGTGGTTATGATAAATAGACAAGGCATTCAAACCTTGAGAAATTTGTCAACTAAATCCCAGTATAGGCCATTATTATGGTTTATGTTAGGGAGGTCAGGGGGAGATATAAATAAATACCCATAACTTGAAAAAAAGGTTTTTTTTTCTAATTTCATTTAAATAAGAAATTGACCATGTTGACATTATCTCTTGAGGCCCTTGGATTTATATAACACTTTAGTAGTTATGTATATGTGCACTACAAACTCTTTAATTGAGCATGATGTGTAACTCCAGTGTCCATCTAGGTGGAGTTTCTAGGCCTACAAATGTTGTTCTAGATGTTTGAGGGCCATATTTCAATATAGTACATGTAATTTTATATCCATGGGCCAACTTGCATTTTTAATCCCAGACCCCCAAAGAAGAGATTATCTCAAGTTTATTCTATCAAAATGCTTGAAAGAAATTGTTTATATCTAGATTAACATTAAAGTGTGAAAAGTAACTTGTGAGGTATATTAACCTTTGAAATTACTACTTTGATTCCAAAGTCCTACCAATGGTTAAATTTGATTTATGTCCCACTTAAGAAAATCTTTGTCCTCAAACTCAATCCTGGCATGATCTACACCTCAATTTTTGAATTCTTAGATGGATTTAAATGTTGAGGAAATTTTTAAGTTCCTGAAGGTCCATATGCTTATAGATTGGGTACACACTACTTTTGGTATGTCTAATGGATGAAGGAATGCAATATTTGATAAAATACTAGAGAAGATCAACAAGATGAGTACGAAGATGAAGGCTAAGTACCTATCTGTGGACTATTTGTAATGCCAAATACCCTTACTGCCACATAAAGAAATTATCCCTTGTAATGCAATATTGATAAAATAATAGAGAAGCTCAAGAAGATGGTTACCAAGATGAAGGGTAAGTACCTACCTATGGACTATTTATGATACTAAATACTCTTGCTACCTAAACAATGTTGAGAAATGGCAACAAGAAATTCCAGTTTAATTTTTCCTTGAATTAAATTGAGAATTAAAATCAAATTCTATTCTCATAGAAACTTGTACATAGTTAATTAAGTTTAATTAACTTAATTAGCTTAGTAATTTTGAGTTGGAAGTCTTTATGAAGTCATGTATATGTTCTCCCTAAATTTTAGGGGTGCAGTATGAGTTTAAATTGAGTTGTAAATTAGATAACTCAGTTTACTGAGTTATGGTCAGTTAAATTAGTTCTAACTATTTGTGGAACTAATAGAGGACTAACAGTCAGTTGGTGCACTAGTGCATCCACAAGTGTCACTCTAGTTAACTATAGATTCCCTGTTCAAAAACTCATGCATGTCAATTTCGAGAAAGACCCAGTTGAGACTAGAGTGCAGGGACAGTGTACTATCAGTTGTATGATTTATTCAGTTGTATAGATCATGCATGCAATAAGAGAAATACCTATGTTTGGATTACCCAGTTTTGGAAGCATGAATTCTCTTTAAATATGGGTTATTCATCCTAGGAATTACATAAGAGATTAGGGGCTTGGAGAGCTGCAGAATTGGCTAAGTGTTGGCCAAGAGATTTCTTGTCAGTTGAGAGAGTTGAGCATACTTGGGCAGAATTGTTCTAGTCAGAACAAGCTTTGTATATTCACTCATATTTATGATATATACAATATAGATAGAGGGTTTTTGAGTAGTGGCTTTCCCAGATACATCTTGTGTTATGTGCCATTGATTTATCTTCTTCTTATTCATATTGTTTTCATCGATCTATTGGCTTCTGTTGGTTGAAAGTAGAAGTAGATTCTTGTCCTGTGCTTTAGTACATTGCATGAAATGAATCTACATGAAAATTATACATGGTATCGGAGCTGAGAACAGTATACTAGAGGAGATTTCAAAGTTTTGAGTTTAGGGTTACAGGTGAAATTCAAATTTGCAATACATACTTCAGGATCGGTAGATGACGTTCTATGGTTTGCAGCTTGAGTATGCCTGGAAGGTAGCTCTAATTTTATAGCCTGGAGGGACATAATGGAGGTTGTGTTAGAGGATAATGGGTTGAAGGAATTCGTTGATCAATAAATTCCTAAGCTAGCAACAACGGATGCACAAAATTTGGTCGAATGGAAGAAGTTTGTGGCGAAGGCAAGGCAGATAATTCTTGAGGGAGTTCGAGACCACGTTGTCTCAAGTATCCATGGAAATAAAACTATGTATGCTATGTGGAAAACATTCACAGACTTGTATCAGAACAATAGTGACCAAAGGAAATTGGCACTAAAGGACAAACTTCAAAAAATCAAAATGGACAAAGACGAGATGATTCCAAAATACTTGACCAAGTTCACTCAGTGTTGTGATGAACGTGGAAGTGTTGGAATCACGGTTTCCAAGGATGATATGGTGAGTCTTTCTCTTCTAGAACTCCTAAAGAGTTGTAATAGTTATCAAGACTCTGCCAATGGTCGGGAGAAGTTGGCGGATTGGGAATGAATGTGGTCGGATTTGATGTAAGAAGAGATCAAGAGGAACACTAGGGATGGCTCTTCATCAAAAACTGATGATGAAGAGAATGTGCCTTAGCGATTAAGGTGAAGAAGGGGAAAGGGAAAGCTTCCCATTCCAAATCGAATTCTTATCATGGAGGTAAGAAGAAATACAGGACGAAAATTAAGTGCTTTCATTGTTAAGAGCTGGGCCATTTTGCTACAAATTGTCCACTCAAGAAGTCTGAGAGGAAGTCCTCAGGAGAAGCGATGGCTGAGGCTTTTACCTCTCAATTCAAATTGGACTTTTCCTTCCTGAATGCATGGTGTCATCAATGATGGGAAGTGTATGGTACTTAGGCAATGGATCTTCATTCCACATGACTAGTGACAAAGAGTTATTCAGTGACCTAGAGGAGAAAGATCTCCATATGCATATTGAGATGGGTGATGATGGGAAGTATAATGTTACTGGATTGGGCACGATTAATTTTTCCCAAGAATCATGGGCCTCCACTCACCTTGAAGAATGTTATGTACATGCCCGGGCTGAAGAAGAACTTGGTATCTATCGACATGCTTGAGGATAGAGGCTATGATGTGATCTTCTCGAAATGAAAGGTGTTCCTTTGACACATAGCCACCGGTCAAGTAAAGAAGATAGGGATTCAAGTGAACAATATCTATAAGCTATAGGTAGACGAGTGTGTTGCTTTGAGCACAAAAGTAAAAATGGTGTAGAGCCAAGACATTGGCGAGTTGTGGCACAAGCGATTGGGCCTTGCATCATGGGGCTTTGAATATATTGCAATAGATCTCTACTGGCCTTCCCAAAGGTATGCTTGAGCAAGTTGATACATGCAAGGGGTGTACTTCGGGAAAATACACCAAGTCTTCCTTTCACGATAGAGACAGTCAAGCAAAGGCTATTCTAGAGCGAGTCCATTCAGATATGTGTGGACCATTCTTGACAGCATCCACGTCTAAACACATGTATTATGTTATATTTCTTGATGACTTTTCTCGAAAATATTGGATATTTTTAAAGCATTGGTGGAGAAAGAGTCAAGCAAGAGGGTTAAATCTCTACGGAGTGATAATGGTGGTGAGTATGTCTCAAACAAGTTCAAGAAATTTTGTGCAGCAGAAGGGATTAAATGGGAATTGATGGCACCCCATAACCCTCAGCGGAATGGGGTGGCTAAGAGGAAGAACAGAAGCATAGTAGGGGCAATGAGGGAAATGTTGCATGATTAGGGCCTACCACTACACTTGTGGGATGAGGCATGCAACACAACAATTTGTGTTCATAACCATAGCCCACATCAGATTCTTGACATGAAGAAACCAGAGGAGGCTTATTCCAATAAGAGGCTAGATGTTGATCACTTCAGGATTTTTGGGTCATCAATATATTTCCATGTGACAAAAGATGAATGGAAGAAGCTTGAGCTAATAGTAGAGTTGGGGATATTTGTGGGATACATTGATATACCTCACAACTATCAAGTGCACTTGACGACCAGTAGGATGACAATGGTTCACAGGGATGTCAGATTCAATGAGGAGAAGGCCATTTGAGTTTCCCTTGAGAGGGATCTTGAGCTACATCTAAATGAGGAGCTTTTGGCTCCTAATATTGACGAGCCTCAAATTGATGTGGAGCAACGACATGTAGAGGATCTAGGAGTGGAGACATCCACTCAAGCAGAGTATTCCAGAGAGGGAAGAAAGTGCACCAGAGAGGTTGATAGATTGTTGGATGATGCATGGGAGAATGTGGGAGCACCCACTTCTTAGCGTAGGTAGAGGAGGTCACCTGAGAGGTATACTGGAGACATGGATCTTATGGGAAAATTTGTTATGATAGAGCCATCTTCCTTTAAGGAAGCAATGTAGAAGTCAGTTTGGGTTGATGCCATGGTGGAGGAGTCTGACTCCATCGTTTGTAACAGTGTTTGGGATGTGGTCCCGAGACTGAAGGACAAGTCATTGGTGAGCTCTTGTTTATTTTACAAGGTAAAGCAAGCTGCAAATGGTAGTTTTGAGAAGTGTAAGGCTAGATTTGTGGCCCGTGGCTTTTCATAGGTAGAGGATATTGAGTATGATGAGATCTCTACTCCTGTTGCAAGGTACTCATCAATCAGATCTATATTGGCCCTATCAACACAGATGGGTTGGAAGATACATCAGATGGATGTAAAGACAACCTTCCTTAATGGCATGATTGAGGAAGAGGTGTACATAGAGCAACCTAAAATTTTTGAGACCTTCGACCATGAGTCACATGTGTGCCAGCTCGAGAGAGCGTTGTATGGGTTGAAGCAAGCACCTCGTGCTTGGTACACCACGATAGATAGCTACATCACCAGGATGGGCTTCATGAAGAGTGAAGCATATGTGAACCTATACCACATAGTGGTGGAAAGTAAATTGTTGATCATTGTACTTTATGTTGATGATCTCATACTGATAGGTGATAATCAATTGATCAAATCTTGCAAGGAGGACCTTGCAAGATAGTTTGAGATGAATGACATGGGGCTTATGCATCACCTTCTTGGCATGGAGGTATGGCAAGGTGATGGGGAGTTGTTTGTGTCTCAAGGCAAGTATGCAAATGGGATACTCAAGAGATTCTGCATGGAGAGCAACAAACCCATGGAGACTCCTTTAACAAGTAATTGGAGGAAGGAGGATGCTACTTCAGGGGAAGTAGTGAAAGCTATTGTTTACAGGTAGCTTGTGGGTTCACTCATGTACTTAGTGAACACAACCAGATATGTGCTATGCAGTTAACCATCTTAGTCAAGTGATGGTTAGGCCTACCAATTTGTATTGGAAGGAGACAAAACATGTGTTGAGATACCTCAGGGGCACTTCTCAATATGGATTATGGTACATACAGATAGAGGGAGTGAAGCGTCGAGGCTTCACCGATGCATATTGGGTAGGGAGTCCATCCGACCAAAAGAGCACATCAAGAGGGATCTTCAGTATTGGGCCAGCGACAGTTTCTTAGTACAATAGGAAACAGAGATCAGTTGCACTCACTTGGTAGAGGCAAAGTACATGATTGTGAGTCAAGCAGCATGTGAGGCCATATGGATGAGAAAGATCCTGGTTGGTTTGTTTTGTCAGTAGATGGATCCAACTATGATTTACTGTGATAACCAGAGTTGTATCAAACTCTCTAAAAACGCAGTTTTTCATTATCATTCCAAGCATATTGATATCCAATATCATCATCTCAGAGATTGTGTATTGAGGCAAATTATGTTGTTAGAGTACATTCCTATGGAGGAGCAAGATGTTGACATTTTGAAAAAGGCATTGTCAAGATATAAATTCTAGCTTCACAGAGATAGGATTGGGGTAGCAAATAACCCCTTTCTTGTTGAGAGGGAGTGTTGAGAAACGGAAATAAGAAATTCTAGTTTAATTTGTCCTTGAATTAAACTGAGAATTAAAATCGAATCCTACTCTCATAGCAACTTGTAAATAGTTAATGAAAAAAGTTTAAAATTGCCAATAGTTAGCTAAAGGAAAGAAGAGAATATTTCAGGTTCGAGACTTCGCAGATCGGCCATGGCTTCCGTGTACGCATCCAAACGATGGTTCAGGCCCAAGGAAAAGAAAGGGATTGATTGACTTCAAGCGGTCTTAACGGATCTGGAGTCGGGAACCAAGGACAGCCTCCGAACAGGGTTTTATGGCCAAATCTTCACGCTCAATGATTTCGTTTTTGGTTAGAATGGCACCGGGAACTATTGGGCCAAGGGGCTTTTAACCAAGGGAGTTGAACTAATCGATTCCATTCTTGAAATCATCTGCAGAGAGCCCGAGATCTGCGATCGCCTCCAAGCAATTACTGTCACCGTCATTTTGCAATCGAAGGAGAAGAGCTTCCTAGGGCTAGATCGAATCTTTCACGTAGTTGGGACATTAGATCTCGGGCCTCAAGCAGTGCTAAGGCCTGGATCTAGCAAAAGATCTATTTTTTGGCCACGAATCCTTCTTTCCATGGATCAAATGCAGTTGTTTTCCTAAAGGCATGGCCCCTCCATAGATCTGTCTACGAGATCAAGGCAGAGATAGACTGCTTCAGGCCATTGATGACCAGGAGCAAGTGCCCAGCGAAAATCAAGGGGGCAAGGGCAAATCAAGTAAATTTCTGATTACCTGCACCCTGGATTATGGAAGTCTAGCACCGAGGTAGGGTCTTTCTATGTAGATCTAATGCAAATCTAGATGGGTCAGACCTGGCACGTAACGAAGCCACTTTAGTGGAAAAGAAAGATCTCCAAACTGGTTCTGGGTCACAGATCACCAACTGTGCCGAGATAATTCCCAAGAGTTTTTAAATCTTTGTGAGAATGCCCATGAGGAATACAACATTGATCTGGGTTTATGCCACAGACAGTGTAGTAGATTTGAAAAACAACATTGCCAATCAGATCGGCTACCCGGCTGGCAAGCAACACTTATTAACATGGGGTAGATCGCTACAGGATTTTAGATCCATAAAGGACTACAACATCAAACCAGTATCTACAATCATTCTCAATATGAGACTACGAGGAGGTGCAGCAACCAGCAAATCAACAGAAGGAGGAAGCGGATCCAAATTAAATCGCAACCCAGATCTACACGAGCAGCACAGAAGTGAAGGAACATCTTACAAGAATATTTTACAAGGGAGGAAGCTTCTCCAACAGCTCCAAAGCAAATTGGATCAAAACCAAGTCCATACATAGTGGAGCAACTGCAGCACACTCCAGAACTAACAATCGATACAGCAAAAGCAGAGAAGGTATGCTGTAGCTATGAAAAGCTAGCCATCATATGTCGTTTTAATGGATTTTGGCCAAAGCCCTTGGATCTGTTTCATTGGATCCTCACAAAATGGTCTCTAGACTGTGAGATCCACCTTTGTTCCAAGGGGTTTTTTATAGTTAAATTTCAATCATCAGAAGTTAGAGATCTCATGATTCAGGAAGGACCTTGATTCTGGGGATCTTCGAGTCTCTTTATAACTCCATGGTTCCTGGAATTTGATGCAAATACATTTGTTGTTTCCAGAATGCCTGTATGGGTACGTCTTCATAATCTCCCTATCCATTTCTGGGACCAAAAGGTACTCGCAAGCATAGACAACACCATAGGCAAATATATTAAAATGGATACACAAAGAAAATATGAAAGAATTTTTACTTTCGCATGCATATGCATGGAAGTGGACCTCAGTAAAGGATTACCAGGAATCATAAAACTGAAACACAAAGACCGTAGCTGGATGCAGTCAATAGATTATGAAAATATAGCTTTTAGGTGTAGAATATGTAGGCAAACTCGACATCTCCAAAATACATGTCCAGAATACAAAAAGAATAGCCACAGAAGGAAGAAAACCAACAATCAACAAAAGGGATGGAAAATTGTCCATTCAGATTCGAATGAGGAGGAAGAATATGAAGAGGAAGAACCTGTTCCAAATGAAAACAACCAAACAGAAACTCAAAAGACTTCTACACAAGAGACAATGGAATCACAATCCGGAAATAATTCAACTTCAATGGAAATAAGTGGAACCAAAAGGCAACATTCATCAGACACCTCTGATTCAGACAAGGAAAACCCCCAACCCAGTGATGAAAATCCACTTCAACTTGTTCCCATAATTCCGTCCCAAGGAGAATGGCAAAAGGTCGAGAAGAAAAAGGGGAGGAAGTCATGATCCCCCCAAATGTCAGCTCCTTTGTTCTCACTGTGGTCCTTTTCACTTGAAGTTCTGTCTTTATTTTTGTTTTTTATTTTTTGTGTGCCCTCCACCTTTGACAGGCACTGGGCCGAAATTTCCTCATATGAGAAAGTCGTGCATCTGCTCAGCGGTTTTCTAAATGTTTGGTTGGACTGAATGTTCTCATCCAGTGAGCTCTATGATCAACAAGTTATAGAGCAAAATGAATGCTTCGGCATATACTATGTAACTTTTTATCCTAGTAATAAAAGGTTCCATTTTTCCTTTGGAAAAAAAAACTTGTAAATAGTTAATTAAGTTTAATTAACTTAATTAGCTTAGGAATTTTGAGTTGGAAGTCTTTCTAAAGTCATGTACATGTTCTCCCTAAATTTTAGGGGTCCAATATGAGTTTAAATTGATTTGTAAATTAGATAACTTAGTTTACTAAGTTATGGTCAGTTAAATTAGTTCTAACTGTTTGTGGAACTAATAGAGGACTAATAGTCAGTTGGTGCACTAGTGCACCCACAAGTGTCACTCTAGTTAACTAAAGATTCCCTCTTCGAAAACTCATGCATGCTGATTCTGAGAAAGACCCAGTTGAGACTAGAGTGCAAGGACAACGTACTATCAGTTGTATGATTTACTGAGTTGTATATATCAGGCATGCAATCAGAGAATGATCAATGTTTGGATTGCATGGTTTTGGTAGCATGAATTTCGTTTAAATACAAGTTATTCATCCTAGGAATTACGCAAGAGATTAGGAGCTTGGAGAGTTGCAAAATTGGCTAAGTGTCGGCCAAGATCTTTCTTGTGAGCTACGAAAGTTGAGCATACTTGTGCAGAATTGTTCTAGAGAGAAAAATATTTATATCTTCACTCATATTTATGATATATGCCATACAAATAACGGGTTTTTGAGCAGTGGCTTTCCCTAGATACATCTTGTATTATGTGTTGTTGATTTATCGTCTTCTTGTCCATATTATTTTCATCGATCTATTGGCTTCCGCTAGTTGAAAGTAGAAGTATATTCTTGTCCTGTGCTTTAGTACATTGCATGAGCTTGTGAATCTATAGGAAAATTCTACAAACAGATGCCAAATACCCTTGCTGGGACAAGAATTAACCCTTGTGATGCAATATTTGATAAAATAATAGATAAACTCAACAAGATGATTACCGAGATGAAGGGTAAGTACCTTCCTGTGGACTATTTGTAATGCCAAATACCCTTGCTTCCCAAAAAGATGCCAAATACCCTTGTTGCCCAAACAAATGGTAAATACCCTCATTGTCATAGAAATTAGCCCTTGTGATGCAAATTGGGAGTGCAAAGGCATCTCATCAAACAATGATATAAGCACAAATATAGTGTAAAATAATGTGTTGGTACAATAGAAATACTAGAAATTGTAAGAATGTGAAAGTATTAGTAACTTGCTTATTTTGCTTATTTTGCAACTTTTGATACAAGAATATGATAATAGGTGAAACTATTTACAGATGAATTCTGACCTTTAAAAAATGAATTTATACAAATTTTGCATTTTAGTACTTGCCTATCATAATGACAAGTTATGTGAATTTCTAATGTTTTAACATAAGCAAAAAAATGTCCAAAATTCCACCCTATCAAGCTTAAGTTTCAACTTTACAGAAGAATACATAACATATAGTTTTGACAAGTCAAGCATATCGCAAGCAAGACCCAATAGTTTCAGAATGGTTCCAACCTCATAGGACTTCACATGGAGAAAAAAGAATGTCTTATCTCATTCATAATGCAGTAGAATTAGTAATTTTCATGATTTTGATAGTTCGTAGGATTACAAAATTTCCACTAAATTCAATCATGAATGATGATATGGGATTGGCATTAGTCAAGACCACCAAGCTATGGAATTTTGCTTCATATAATCACCTACAATAGTTAACATAAACATGGGTTTCCTTCTAAAATGTCATTTATGTGTATCACACATATTTTTGTATGAGATAATGTGTTATTTAATGTGTGTGTCTCATTTTTATTTTCTTGCAAGATAATGTGATACACACACACACACACAGAGTGTTTCCCCAACGTATCCATTTCTTATGATATAATGTGCTAGTTAATGTGTGTGTGTGTGTCCCATACTTATTTTCTTGCAAGATAATGTGATATAAACAAACACACACTATGTTTCCCCCATGTACCCATTTCATTTTAGGGGGGAGGGGGTGTCATGTGCCACATCTCCATGTGTCCCCATTTCTAAAACTTGTACATGTTTTCCATGTTTGCTATAACTTAGCTTGAAATTGTAAGGCTCTGAAAGTCTCTATGTTGAGAATTAGAGTGAGAGAGAGAGAGGGGATGTCAATGCCTATTAGAGCTTGCATCCAAGGATGAGTGATTGTGCCGAGAAGCAAGCTTGCCATCAAATTCCTTAAGCAGTGTGAGAGGACTAATGCATTAGTAGATGATGTCCTTGGGGGAGTGACTTGTGCTAAAAAAAACCTAGTCCTATGATACCAGGGATGGTGGTCACAAGAATAAGAGAACCCATTGCTCCTAACATCAGAGACTGAAGGGAGAAATCACCTAGTAGAAACCATGCTTACTCCACTGGAACTACTAGGTGGTATTTGGGTGGGGGGAGCCCAACTCTTGAAGAACCTGACACTGGTTTGTTTGCTAGTATGTTTCTTCTATATTTTACCATTTACAAAAATCATTATTTTATATTTTAACCTTTTCAATTTTGGTATTTGGTATAAACATTTGATTTCAGAGCAGATCAGGGAGAAATTGTACTATGAAAGCAATATTGTGAGCACGATAAAATGTCAATGGATGCAACTAGGAAGAATGGGAAGCAAAACAATTCCAAAGAGGCAAAACAATACAAGACATTGAGCAAGATTGGAACAAAAATGGAGTTAACTATTTGACAAAAAACATAAAGAGGGAAAGAATCTTGAGAAAAATAAAATGAGTCAAAGTAACAACATAAAGATGTAGTAGGTAACAACACAGAGGGGAATTTAGCATCAGATCAAGCAACTTTACTCCTACAAAAGATTGAGGAGAAATATAATTTTCTCATTGTGCAATTTTGGATGCAAGAATATGATAGTAGGTGCAACTGTTTATGTATAGTTTCTGCCTTCAAAAAAAATATGCAAAATTTTGTATTTTCATAGCTGCCTATCATTATGACAAGGAATTTCCAATCTTTTAACATAAGCAAATAAGTCCAAACTTCCACACTGTCAAACTCAAATTCTAACATTATCAACAAATGAATACCATAAAAAGTCAACAAGATAAACAAATAGTAGGTGTGACTATTTACATATAATTTATGACCTCACATACCTTAGTGTGCCCAAAAACCATGTAATTTAAGCATCACAACTTTGAGTTATAAAATATAACTAATTTGACTCTCTAACACTGAAATTTATACAAAGTTATTTATTCACACCCCTACCCTCAATGTCTAAATTTGAGATAAAATCGAACTGGATTCAATTTGCATCGTATTCACCAATGATACTAATAATTCACCAATGGAGGAGCTCAAGCTAGTAGTTGTTGATAAAGAGATCCTAGTTAACAAGGGGGGGCATCAATTAACCTTAAAAACAAGAATACATGGCATGATGTGGTTCCAATTAATGGGAACAACTTCACCTAACCATATTCTCATACTCAGCCTTACCCTATCACTCTTACCTCAACTTTCCTTCCTTACCTTCAGACATGTTGCCTATGAACGAACCTATATGGAACCATTCTGCCAGACATAACAATCCTGTACGTGGGTACCCCGTAGCACCCACTATCCTAGACCAATCTCGCACCCTCTCCTAATAGTTTGGTTTGGAAAGAACTGTTTGGATTTTTTTGATAGTCAAACCCTCCCTCATTTGGATAGTTTCAAGGAATTCCACATCATTTGGGCACATAAATGCGCTTTTTTCTTTCTGGATGATGCCATTTATGGGATTTTTTCTATATGAGAGAGGTAATGCCATAACACCCTAGTCCAATTCCATAGCAGAGAGGAAGGATAAATAAGTTCCCAAATGATACTCGCGCATATAGACGTTTAACTTGTCCATTTGAGGTGATATCCTTCCCAATGGTCGAAAATAAAACCCATTCCATGCATGAGCTTGATTGTGGTAAGTCAAACGCCATGGACACTGCATAACATATTTTCTTTACATTTTATAATGCAGCCATTGTGTTGAAAATAGCAACAAGAAATGATAAAAATAGAAATGCTATAAATAGCATTTCAGGATATACTCCAACTCTGTTGGAAATAGAAAAAAATAGAAATGCTAAAAATAACATTGCTATAAATAGAATTTCGGGACATATTCCAATTTTAATTTGTCCTTGAATCAAAATTGAGAATTAAAATTGGAATTTAGTCTCACTAGTTGTTTAAAAAATAATTAATTAATTCGTCTTGAGTTAATTAGTTGGAGAAAATCAAACATGAAGTCTTTGTGAAGACATGCAACAATTATCCCTTTGACTGAAGAAGTTATCCCTTAATTAAGGAGATAAGGATGAGTTGTATTTGAGTTGTAATTAGTTAGCTCAGTTAACTAAGTTAAGTCCAATTAGATTAATTCCAAACAATTTGTGGAACTGATTGTGAGTTCAATTAGTTAATGCATGCATGCATGCAACTAGTGTTCTCCAGATAATTGAATATTCTCTCATAAATAACTCATGCATGTTAGTTCAGACAGAGACCCAGTTGAGATTAAAGATAGGGACATTGTACTATCAGTTGGAGGAATTTTCCTATAAAGGAAACTCATCCATGCAGAAGGAATTAACTCCTTCAGGATTGCACAGTTATTTCAGAGGTCAGTGTTGTGTGTGAGGTGAGAATCACACAGGTTGCAGTTGGAGGACCCAGGAGAAACTACGCAAGGAAATAAGAGGCTTGGAGGACTAAAGGAAGGCACATGTGCTGTCTATTTTTTCTATGAGTAGCAGTGAGGGATTGTACTAAGAGTTGGATAGCTTGTGAGCTAAATCTTTATGTAATCCTGAGATATTTCCACTTGTATGATAATACAGATAGTGGGGTTTTTAGCTAAGGCTTTCCCCAGAGTATTCTTCTGTGTTTCTTGAGTGATTTAATCTTCTTCTATGTTATATGTGTTCTGTTTGATCTTGCTCAAAATCGATTAAGCTTCCGCAAGTTTGATGGTAGAAGTAGATTAAGTATTTTGCTTTAGTACATTGCATAATCATATTGATCTATAGTGAGAATTTCTACATGGTATCGGAGCTAGCGGATTTGTAGAAATTTCTACATGGTATCAGAGCAAAGGTGATCAAAGCAGAGAACAAAATACGGAGAAGGGAGAAGTTCGAAGTTTTGAAGTTCTTGATTGTAGGTACAGAATCCATTTCTTATCACATCTCAAAATTCACCAATGGCGTTCAATGGCTTGAGACTCGTGTATGCCTTGGATGGTAGCTCGAATTACATATCCTAGAAGGATCTCATGGAAACGGTATTAGAGGACAATGGTTTGAAGGACTTCATTGATCAAGAAGTCCCCAAGCCAGCAACAGCTAATGCCCAAGAATTAGCGGAATGGAAGAAATGTGTGGCAAGAGAAAGGAGGATTCTTCTGAAGGGAGTTCAAAACCATATTGTCTCGAGTCTCCATGGGAAGGAGACATCATTTTCAATGTGGAAGACATTGAAGGGTCTATATTAGAACAACAGCGATCAGAGGAAGCTGGCGCTGAAAGACAATCTTTGGAAAATCAAGTGTGAAAAGGGAGACACGATCTCTACATATCTGAACAAGCTCACCACTTGTAGAGATGAGCTTGGAAGTGTAGGAATCACGACAGTCGATGATGACGTGGTGAGTCTTGCTCTCCTCAGTCTTCCTAAGAGCTAGCATAGCTACCAGAACTCAGTGAATGAAAGAGAGAAACTTCGAGATTGGGAACGATTGTGGTCGGATCTGATGCAGGAGGAGATCAGGAGGAGCACCAGAGATTGTTCTTCATCCAAGGAGGATGAAGAAAATCTAGCCTTAGCCAGTGAGGCAAGGAAAGGGAAGGAGAATGATTCTCATTCCAAATCGAGTTCTTCCCATGGTGGGAAGAAGATTGACAAATATAAAGTGTGATTCTTTAATTGTCATGAGGTGGGCCATTATGCAACAAATTGTCCATTGAAGAAATCCAAGAAGGGATCCTCAGAAGGATCTGAAGGTAAGGCCCTAGCCTCTCAGTTCGAATCGGATTTTACCCTCATCGCATGCATGGTTTCATCGATGATGGGTTGTGGTTGGTTTCTTGACAGTGGAGCCTCATTCCACATGAACAACGATAAGGGTTTGTTCAGTACCTTGGAGGATAAAGACCTCCAGATGCGCATAAATATGGGTAATGATGAAAAGTATAATGTTTCAAGAGTAGGCACAGTTTCTCTTCAAAAGGAGCATGGAGCTCTCATTACCTTGACAAATGTGAAGTACATGCCTAGACTGAAGAAGAAATTGGTATTGATCGCGATGATGGAGGACAAAGGCTACGATGTTGTCTTCAGTAAGGGAAAGTTTTTCCTTAGACACATCACCATGAGTCAAGTGAAATAGATTGGTTCAAGGGTACAGAACTTGTATGCTCTTAAGGTTCAAGATGCATGCAAAGCCTTGAGGAGCAAGGAAAATGTTTGAGACTTTGTGGTTGAGAGGGAGAGTAAATTACCTCTCAACATGTAGCACCAGAAGAAGTCTCACACAATTGTGGAGGAGCCACAATTGAAGAAGTCAGCAGAGGGATCACATGCAGCCATACCTCCAAGTGTGAGGTGGGGCGATGTGAAGAGATAGTCCCAAGAAGGCTGAAATAGGGGCAGGATCCTTGAGGTACCCAACCTCTTTGATTAGATCTTGCTACAAGAGCCCCGACGAGGAGTAGCAGGACTAGCTGAGTGGGTAGAGAAAGATGTGAATGGAGTGGCAGAGGGAGCTTCAACATCAGAGGGTGTTTCTAGCCCAACAAGGAGTCAGTTGGGAGATTAGTTACTTACTTCTCAGTAACTGAGTTGCAGTGCAACATTGGGCAGCACGATGTAACATGACAAGAGGAGGTGCAGTGAGGATGCAGTGCTGGGAGATAGGACCAGCAGCAGCCTGGATGTAGCAGGAGGAATCAGTGGGATTGATGCAGTTAGATATCAAAGTGACAGAGGCTAGAGCAGTCAGATACTGAAGAGCACAAAGGTGTAGAGTTTTCAATCGACAGAGACAATAACAGTCAGAGACTTTGTTGACAGATGCATCATACTGATTCAGGTTGGATATTTTTTGTTTCTAAAGTTGTTGGAGCAACAACACTTGAGAGAAGTGTTGCATGCAGAACATTCCAAAGGTTCAAGATTGGGTTCGAGTTGAATGCCTTTCTTGTTGAGAGGGAGTGTTGAAAATAGCAACAAGAAATGATAAAAATAGAAATGCTAAAAATAACATTGCTATAAATAGAATTTTAGGATATACTCCAACTCTATTGGAAATAGCAAAAACTTGAAATGTTAAAAATAGCATTGCTATAAATAGCATTTCAGAATATATTCCAATTTTGATTTGTCCATGAATCAAAATTGAGAATTAAAATTCGAATTTAGTCTCACTAGTTGTTTGAAAAATAATTAATTAATTCATATTGAGCTACTTAGTTGGAGAAAATTAAACATGAAGTCTTTGTGAAGACATGCAACAGTTATCCCTTTGATTGAGGAAGTTATCCCTTAATTAAGGAGATAAGGATGAGTTGTATTTGAGTTGTAATTAGTTAGCTCAGTTTAACTGAGTTAAGTCCAGTTAGATTAGTTTCCAAACAGTTTGTGGAACTGATTGTGAGTTTAGTTAGTTAATGCATGCATGCATGCAACTAGTGTTCTCTAGATAATTGAATATTCTCTCATAAATAACTCATGCATGTCAGTTCAGACAGAGACCCAATTGAGATTAAAGACAGGGACATTATACTATTAGTTGGAGGAATTTTCCTATAAAGGAAACTCATTCATGCAGAAGGCATTAACTCCTTCAGGATTGCGCAGTTAGTTCAGAGGTCAGTGTTGTGTGTGAGGTGAGAATCACACAGGTTGGAGCTGGAGGACCTGGAGAAACTGCGCAAGGAAATAGGAGGCTTGGAGGATTGAAGGAAGGCACATGTGTTGTTTATTCTATCTATGAGTAGTAGTGAGGGATTGTACTAAGAGCTGGATAGCTTGTGAGTTAAAGCTTTTTGTAATCCTAAGATATTTCCACTTGTATGATAACACAAATAGCAGGGTTTTTAGTTGAGGTTTTCCCCAGAGTATTCTTCTGTGTTTCATGAGTGATTGAATCTTCTTCTTTGTTATATGTGTTCTGTTTGATCTTGCTCAAAATCAATTAAGCTTCCGCAAGTTTGATAGTATAAGTAGATTAAGTATTTTTCTTTAGTACATTGCATAATCAGATTAATCTACAGTGAGAATTTCTACGTGGTATTGGAGCTAGCTGATTTGTAGAAATTTCTACACATTGATTTCGGTGGGCTGTGCAGAAGAAGGGAAAATTTCTCCTCTATTATGCCCAAAATGGATTGAATTTGCATTATATATAATTTAATTTGTATCTCATTTGTATCCTGCATTGCATGAGGCATGATTGAAGTAAATCAAAAGCCATGAGAATTACCGCTCAAATTTTCTTAACATTTTTTTAATGCAATTATTGATTTCGATGGGTTGTGAAGAAGGAGGGCAAAGACATTTAAGTGAATTGGCTATTTCCTCTACTCGATTGGAATCCTGGGAATAACACATATTTAGTTTCTTCAAATGAGACATTCATTGTCGATTTTTATAATGTTTCTCCAAATAGTTACCCTGGTTTACCCTCACTGACCCTTGCTTGTTCGCACACCTGTTCATAGTGGTTTGTAGACCCTCGTCTGTTCACACACATGTTCGCAGTGGTTCACAGACCCAACAAAATAACACCCTCACTCTCACGATAGTTGACCCTTTTTTTGTCTTGGCTCACCCCTTTTTTTATCCGCTTGACCAAACTATTGAATAAATAATACCCAATAGTACATATATTCATATATAAAATAAAAGACCCCTATTATATAGTCAATATATTGTTTTAGGGTTTTTAATTTTTTTATACCCCTATATGAACACATGTGATATAGTATTGCTTTATCAGTGAAACCCCGTGCTCTCATCTCCCCCTCCTTTTACAAGAGGTAGGAAATACTGCAAAGAAAGGAACTCCAACTCCTAGAAATCTTCAAGCTTTTTTTATTTACTGGCAGTGTCTTTTGATAGTTCTTGATCATACTATGCTTTTGTACTAGCTTGTGTAAAGGGCCTAAAGTTGTGATCCCACTTCATGCGAATTTGTATGTGTTGTAAATTTTGTCATTTGCTACAAGACTTTTGGTGTATTTACACATATAGGCATAATGGTTTAGATATTCAAGAAATTAGGCTTTTAGATCCACGGAGCATTCTAAAGAGCCCTATGTGTGAGTTAGATAGTTGGAATAACCCCTATTTTGTTGTAATTGCTATATCCACAATGTAAATTTTTATAAATACAATACTGTCATTTTGATTAAAAAAATATTATCCAACAAATTACAAAAACATATTATAATGACAAATTATAACAAATTAACATTCAAAAAACATAATATTTTTTCAACAGTGGGAAAATCTATCATAAGAAAAACATAATATTATGAACACATACAATGAAATAAAAAAATTACAACGAATTATAATAAATAGATCAATATTTTGATGATAATTTCAATTTCATGGTGAAACTAAATATTAACATTACCTTAAAGTATAGATTTTATATAACATTTTTTAATTAAAATTAAATAATTAATTAATTAAAAATTAAAAGGAAAATGTTAAAGTTAAATTAAGAATAAAATATTTTAGAGATTTGGTCTTTCTTAACATTTGGTAAATTCATATTTAAAATTAATCTAGGTTGATTTAATTTCTCATTTTTAATAGGTATAATTGTAGATAAATACCATGAGCAAATACATAAATTTCTCAATACCATGAGGTAATTTTTATTTTTATTATCATTTTTATTTTTCTATTGTTTTTTTTATTTTAAACAAGTTAAAATATTTACATTACATTAATATTTTTATTTATATATTTTTATATAATTAAATTTAGTAAAAATATTAAATATTATCTTATAAGATTTTCTAGCCATCACGAAAACAGAACTTTATATAGGAAGATAAATTAAAAACGGAAAATAAAATAAAATTATAAACTAAAATATTTTCAAAAATAAAATCAAAATGTAATCAAAATGTGAACCTATATTGTGGTTCTTAAAGATGACAAGAGCCCCCCGAAAAAATCCTTAGCTCTCCGTTTTTTGGGCACATGATAGTTGATATGCGAAAGGGTTAAATTTATGAAAACAAATGTGAGTGGGTATTTTGTTTAGGTTTAGATATATTTATTATTAGTTTTATTATTTAAAATTTAATTTTAGTTATTCAAATATTATTGTTTAAATGTGTATTTGGATTTATATTAATATTTGAATTGGTTTTTTTAGTTTGGTATAAAAGAGATGTTTGTAATATATAGTGTCTTGTTCTTAAAAAAATAGATTTAGGAAAGTTACATAAAAATTAAAATTAAAATTAAATAAAAAAATTAATAATGTGAAAACACTTTGTATCAATCAATGGTAAATATCAAAACACTTACTTTATTTCAAAAACATGTATCAAGATTCTTAACTATGGAGATTTATAAGACTCTATTATGGAGATTTTTAACTTGTAAATATGTTGCCTTACAATATCAAGACTTATCAAAACCACATGCTCAAAAAACCATAACTCATTTTATCTGACATTTTTCTTTAATATTTGATTTGTGAATATTATCAAAAATATTTTAAAATATTATATGCTAGTAAAATCCCTACAATCCACCAATAATTATTGATAATTAAATTAAAATCTTAAAAACTCTATATTCCAAAATAAACTTTATATCTGTAAAATTATAAATTTACCACTTTACTTTTAATATATTTTTCCTTTTTTCTTATTTTTATAATATAAATTATTATTTTTTATTAATTGATGTAAATAAAATTTAAAATAATTAATTTTATACATTTAAATAATTAAGTATTTTAAGTTACGAAATTTCTAAGAGAATCCCTATTCAATTAAATGTTATAATAGTAGCAACAAATTACTCTTAGTATTTTCATATAAATACAAAAAAGTACTTGACCATTGCCGTTTTACCAAAAAAATTATACTATTAAAAAAGCATGTTTAAAAAATAAAAATTATCCTATAAAAAAAACATATTTAAAAAAATAAAATTAATTGTATCACCAATCTTTTATTAATGACTTATATTTACTATAGAGTTCTATAGTTAACGTTTCCTCATTAGATTTTTTTTGTTTACACATGCAACAGGTTTGGATTAGCTATTAATTATTTTTAATAAAAATGCGGTATACATTATATAAAAAAAATGCATTAATAAAGTCTAGTGAAGTTTTTTTAAGGACGAAAAAGCACGATATTATATTATATGAGGAATATAAAGAGGTAAATTTATACATTCGAATGAATTTCTGAAGATTACCCATAGCTCTGGATCATAGTATCAAAAAAACATGGAGCATATTCCAAAAAAAAAACACCTGTCAGGAGAATGACAGATTAAAGACTAATATCCAGCTACACAATTATCTTAGATCATAGGGTACACAGATTATAGACAAAAACATCCAGCTACAAGATTTTCTTAGATCATATAGTTGTCATAGGAGGAGACTTCCGCGGAGATCAAGACAGAAGCAACATCATATAAAACAACATGCAAAGAGAATACCTGTGAGACTGCATTCATAAACTTAGAGATCAGGAAGAGAAAATTCCTGGATAGAAAAAATATTCCCTTCAGAAGATACCTGCAAATACCAAGAACCTGGAGCTGAATGAAGACCCATTTTTGACAGCGAATCTGCCTGCTGATTTTGAGCCCTGCTGATATGATGAATAGAGCCACCTTCCAAACTTCCCCAGAAAAAACTGATCCTGTCCATCCATCCTACAAGGTGTGGCATGGAAATATAATTTTTTCTTGAGACGAAATCCACCATTACTTTTGAATCTCCAAAAACTAAGACATCCTGAATATTTAGAAAGAGACAAAATTTTAGAAGGCCAGCAAGGGCCATCGCCTCTGCTTTACTGTTGGTGCCTTTCCCCCCGTTCCAATGGATGTAGAATTGATTGTTTTCATTTACCATAATAATAACTCCACAGCCACAAGAACCTTTCTGTTCAGCTCCATCAAAGTATGCCCTTGGATAAATTGTGTGTTCCTTTGAAAGTTCTTTACAGATGCCCTTTTTTTGCTTGAGAGTCTTTTGCGGGAGTGTTGCAAAAAGAGAAACAATATTGAAAAAGATTTCCAAGAAAGGAGATTTGTTGTCATTGAAAATAGAGTTGTTTCGCCACTTCCAAATGCTCCATAGAGTGATAATAAAAATTGTTCTCCATGATTCCTTTTGATCACTGCACCAGAGAAACACTTCAATGATTGAAGCGTGGAAATTGTGCTAGATTCCATAACAATTCTCCAAAGCATGCCATAATTGCTGAGTTCTTTTGCACTCTAAAAATAAGTGATCGTTGTTTTCCTCCTCTGACCTGCATATAGGACATAAACCGAGACCATGCCATCCCCTCTTCTTTAAGTTTTCCCAAGATAAATTCTTGTTATGGAATGGTAGCCAAGCGAAGAAAATCATTTTGGAAGGGAAACCCGCCTTCCAAAAAATGCGAGGGAAAATAGGATTGAGAGAGGGTTGCTTTAGACCAATTAAATTCTGATATACATATTTTACACAGATAATATTCATCCCTTTCGAATATTTCCATGTGAAACAATCAGATTCCACTGAGCAAAGAATGCCATAGTTTCTTAGGCACGTCCTGATGTGTTCCCATTGAAGGGTGATCGCACCTGGCATTTCCAGATTTCCTGCATCTTTCCAAAGTGGAATAGATCCCTGCCAGCCTGCAATCAAACTGTCCCAATAGAAAAGACCCCTTCTATGAAAGAAATTTAATAAAGATTCAGGCATATTGATCTCCTCGACGCCGCACAGGAACTGGTCTTTTCCAATAAGGATCTTATTGCCAGTTTGGAAATGCCAAATTAAGTTCTTCAAAAAATAATTTTCTATCTTACGAAAGCTAAGCCAAATTGAAGAACCATATGGGATGTCAATCCTTCCCTCCCTGAACCAAAATGTTAAGTCCTTCCTGCCCAAATATTTCTTCTGAATAATGGTACTCCATGGTCCTTCTCCATGAATCGCTCTCCACAAAGACTTGCATAAGAGAGCCTTCCTGAAAGTGCACATATCGAGCAAACCCCATCCTCCCATACTCTTTGGCAACGAGATACTGGATAATTTTGAGAGATGATATTTCCTTCTTTCTGCTTGACCACCCCAAATAAAATTCGTTGTTAGTTTATTCATATTTTGAATTATACTCGCAGGAAGAAAATATAAATGTGCCCAGTAAACCGCGAGTTGATTTAATACTGATTGCGCCAAGGTCACTCTTCCTACCAGAGAAAGGCATCTATATTCCCAAACTGAAATCTTCCTGTAGTATCTGTCTGGAATCCAATTCCAATCTGTCTTTGAGTATCCATTTTCTTTTATCTGAAAACCCAATTATTTAATACCATGACTGATGGATTGCGCCTTAATTCCAAAAAGGTCAGCTAACCATTCAACTTCAACCAGATTGATATCATTGTGGTAAATTGTTGAGTTCGCATTGTTTATTTGCAATCCTGTAGCCTTTTGAAAAAAATTTAGGATTTCATAGAAGCATATCCAGGTGAACCTGCAAATCATTCTGAATAAAATAATATCATTTACAAATAAATTGTGAGAGATTGAAATATTTCTGCAAATTTTCAGAGGACGGCACTTGTTTTCCTTGACAGCCTTGTTGATATGAAGGCTAAGCGAGTTCATAGCCAGGATAAACAAAAGCGGTGCCAGGGGACATCCTTGGCGAAGACCTCTAGCCGCACGAAAAAAAGGAGATGGAATCCCGTTTATGATGATCGCATAGTCCACCTTTTCAACGCAGGCCATGATCTAGTTGATCACGTTGGCTCTTAAACCAATCTTTGCAAGCAAACACCTGGTGAAGCCCCAATCAAGGCAATCATATGCCTTATAGAGATCGATCTTGAGAATGACCGCATCACTTTTTTTAGAATTTATGGCAAACAGACCTTCCTGTGTGCTTGTGACTGCATCTAGAATATTTCTTCCCTTTAGAAAGGCGTGTTGGTCCTTTGATAGAAATTTTGAAAAAGTTCCTTTGATTCTTTCAACTATGATCTTCGATATAATTTTGAAGGAGATGTTACAAAGTGAAATCGGTCTAAAGTCCTTGAAGGATTTTGCATCTCCCTTTTTAGGAATGAGTGCTATATTAGTGGAAGAGGTTTTTTGATTGATATTACCTGACATCCTGGATCCTTCCACCATCCTTAATAGATTAAAAAGTGAATGAAAAATTCTATCGTCCAGCCATCTGGACCCGGGCACTTGTCCCTTTTAAAAGATTTCATTGTTCTTAACAGCTCCTCCTCAGATACTGGTTGGAATATTTGATCATTTAGATCATCATTAAACATCCGAGGAAACACTTCAATGCTCCACAAAATATCCTGAAACTTGCATTCTTCAGACCTTTTGTACTGGTTTTCAAAGAATTTCTCCGCCCCGTTTGAAATGTCCTGTTGGGAATATAGGAAACCTCCTCTTCCATCATTGATTTTCCATATAGAATTCTTTTCACGTATGGAGCTGGCGAAATTATGAAAGAATTTTGAATTTCTGTCCCCTTCCTTCATCCATATCGCTCTGCTCTTTAACCTCCAGAAAGATTCTTCCTATTCTAAAATTTTCAATTTTTTCTTTTAGAGCTCCTTTATCCGACATATCATTTTAAAAGATAACGTATGTGTAGCCATGGATTCTGTGGCACTATCTAATTCCATTTGAATTTCCCGGAGATCATTTCTATTTGCTTGCCTTTTTTTGAACTGCCACTCTTTTACCACCTTTCGAATGGACTCCATTTTGTCCCTGAAAGTCATTAAAAGGGGAAAAGCTTCGGGAGACGACATCTCAGTCCAGGATTTTAATATGATATCATTAAACTCTAGATCTTCTAAACATGTTCTATTGAATTTGAAAGAGTAGCCTTTTCTAAACCCCTTTCCCCTCCATCCTAGCATAATCGGTCTATGATAAAAAATGAAGACATTCTCAATTGATGAAAAAGGCATGCCTAATTTGTCAATTAGACTAGCATGAAGAATAAATCTGTCAATTCTCTTAGCAATATAAGCTTTCTCAAATCTTCCAGGGAGGATGTCAACAAAGTTCCTTCTTAGAAACTCATTCTTAATTCTGTCAGCAATGGGATCCTTTTTCTTATTGATGCCCCAGATTTCGTCCATATTTAAGGTGATATTAAGGTCTCCTGCAATCAATAAAAATTCAACATCAAAAATTTCTGAAGCAAAAAGACTTTCCCAGAATAACAATCTGGTCTTGTAGGGAGCATATATATTCAAAATATTTATTGGACATTTATGCCCCCTCATTTGTGTCGAGATGAGGATGCCCGCGAGACAGCTATATGTTTTTGCTTTGATCCAGTTAGGATCCCATAACACCACTAAACCTCCTGGAAGGTCATTAGCTTCCAAAGTGGAAATGTGCCAATAGGGGAACATTCTCCTGAAATAAGAAACGGTTACAGAAGAGGCATGCATGGTCTCTTGAATTAAAATGATTTTGGGGCTTGCTAACAGGAAAAAATTCTTTAAGGCCGCAAATTTTTGGTCTGCCCCCAGACCTCTAATGTTCACTGTATGATGAAATTCATTGAGAAGGCTTTCCGACCATGCTTGCTCTAAGGGGCCTTTCTTCAGTCATGTCAATGATGGGTATATCGATAAGGGATAGATTATTGATTCCTCTACCTACTCCTTCACCCCTCCCCTTGAAATGTCTACTGCCCCTATTGTTTTTCCTCCTGACCGTAATGTTACTTGCAGAATTGGGGCTTATCTGGGGAGATCTTCGATTTCCGGGCTTATGAATGGTGAGGGGCCTGAGCTCTAGAGATTTCTTGCTCAAAAGGTAGTCCAGATCACTACCAATCGAGTTTGTGGGCGATGAAATAGGAGAGTTAACAGGGGAGGGTGTAATCAGAGGCTCTTTCCCTTTTCCGGATGGAGATTTTTTCTTAATCGGGGACGGGGATGAGGATTGAATAATGTGGACCTCCTTGCTGATGTTTATTAAAGGTTGAGGAATCGGGGGAGGATTTGCGACTTCATGATCAGAGGATGGCTCCAAAGGAGGGTTCGGAGGACAAGGAAATTCATGGTCAAAAGTTGTCTCCAGAGGGGGCATCGAAGGAGAAATTCTATACAAAGGGTCGGAATTTTTGAGTGACGGTGGAGTTTGCTGATGATCATCAATAGACACCCTATGTTGTTCATCAGGTCCAGTAGGATACTAGCTTTTTGGAGATGCTAATTTCTCTGAATCAGGGGAAGAGGCTTTTGTTCTATAAGACTTTGCCGCGAAATGGGGGAAACCATGATGCTTTCGACTTCTTATAGGGCATCACGAGAAATTCTTGATAAGATGACCAATGCGATGGAAAGCTGAGCATCTAAAGGGGACTCCCCAGAAGTCCAACCTCTGTCTAATTTTTAACTCCCTCCATAAGATATCAATGTGGTCCGGAAAACCACCTTTGAAAGCTTTGTCTATCAAAATCCAAGCCACTCTTTTGTCTTTCTCACCTAAGCACCACGGGTCAACATAAACACACCTCCCTATGGCATTTCCTATCTATGCTAAAGTTTCCTTTGACTATAATTCCAGGGGCAATCCGGGAAGTTTAACCCATATCAAGTTATTGGTAGGGGTATTCTTTAACGGGTTATAACCCAAATAACATCTATGTAATGCCAGAAAGCTTCTTCCATAAACCCATTGTTGCTTCAGAATTGTTTCCAGGTCACCCGCACTAAGGAAATGAAAGCAACACCACTCCTTTAATAATCTAGTCGCGATAGGAACATATCCTATCAATGGTTTCCATTGCAACTCGAGCCAGCTTCTCATTTTTTGGTCATCCATCTCCAGGAAATTCCACCGGCCTACCAGGGCATTTTCCTGGAGGCTTCCTATGCGATCTGCCAGATGAGCGCTATCAATCTTTATGGCTGCAGGAGGGGGAGTAGTTTTTACAGGCTTTTGAATTTTCCTTGAATGGTCTTTACCATATGCCCTTCCTTTTGGTTCTATCTCGATTTTACTGTATCCTCGCGGTGACCTTACTCTATCGATACCACCCAAGTCATCTTGAGTGCCCGAAGGGCGAATCACCATGTCATCCAGGGTGGACTACCAACCATTTGACAACTTGGCGTTGTCGTGGAGGGATTTCGCCTGGATGGCCGCATGTATCATTGCCTCTATGGCTGATGTGTCCGACGGATAATCCATTCATAAATAACTCACCTAAAACTTATCTCATGGGTACAGGAAGAAATCCAAAAAGGATATATGTCGGAAATTGCAAGCTGATAGGACGGGTGAAATCTGAATAAAATCCCTGGAGAAAGAAAGTTCAAATAACTCGCATCTGACCGAAGTACTGGTGCGAAGAAGCCTCGGGAACAAAAGGCATTTCCCAAAAAGGAGAGATTTCAATTATGAGCCCAGTTGTCCCCCTATTAAAAGACGTATGATGATATCATGAGCTGGATTATGACAAGAAGGAAGGATATTTGAAAAATGACGGCTCCATTTATTTCAGGAATTCAGCTCTCGTCCCGATTAGGATTAAATATCCTGAAAAGCATCAAATATGGGATCTAAAGGACTCTGCCCGAGAAAGTCCTAAAAAAGGAATGAGAATTAAAACTTGTACCACAAACCGGAATCTGGCGTCCCTGGAAAAGATTTGGTCCAGAGAGACCAGAGAGGGTAGTGTGGAGTGAAACGAGAGCCAAAGACTCTACTACAGTTCGAAGATCTTCCCTATCTTGAACCAAAACTTTAGTCCAGATTCAAAGCAATTCATGCCTTTCCATAACAAAGTTCTTCACGATGTTTCTTCAGGACAAACTATGCAGCAACACAAAACCTCACAGACACACCACCAGGGTCCTAGCTTAAAGAGAAAATCTGTGCATGGCTTGGTAATGACACAATAATTTTGAAACTTTGAGACCAGAATCCATGACCAGCATGAAGATGATTTTCCAGACATGTGAAATGCAACATATACCAGAGAATGAAAAGAAAACGTAGCTTCTAAAATGACCAGCCTTTTTGGAATATAATTAAAGTTCAACTTCAGAAACAGTATTCACATCCAAATTTTGCTAATTTAGAAAAAAATGCGGCTTTCCTTTAACCAAAAATCCTTTAAACAAAAAAATGTAGCAAGGGGATCAGAAAAACTAACCTGGAGCCGCAGACGCGTCGAGGGCGAGGTGCATTTGGTAAACGAAGAAAAACATCTCGGCCAAAGAGAACCGAAACCATAAACAAAAGAGATCCAATAAAAAGCAGTAATGCGAAGAGGAAAACAGGCTCACGACTACATTTTGAGAACGCAGGGAGTAGGAAATAGAAATTCCACTAGGGACGGAAAGACTTCAGTCAGAGAGCCAGTTGGAAGAAAGGGAAAGAAATTAAGCCTACGACATGCAGAGCTCTTTTCCGCAACTAGGTCTAAGACATGCAGAGCTCTATTCTGACAGATGTCATCTGATAAGTATAGTGAGAAAACATGCGGATAGTCTTCATGGAAAAGTTGGCATAAGGAGATGAGGTTGAGAAAAAATCACATGCATAGGATCATTGCTACACCCCTGTGCTTAGTTTATAGGTTGGCAGACCACTAACTCGATCTCTGGTTGGATGTCGTTACCTGCACACCTCCGCTCAACTGTCGCGCTCCCAAGTCCCTCATACCATCAGAGATTCAATTTCTCTCGTTAACAATGACCCCATAGATATAAAGATTGTTTCTCTGTTATCAAGTCTAGTGAAGTCTTATTCCAAGGACATCTAGTGTATAACACAAGTTTATTTCATAAAACCCCAAATTAGGATTTTTCTCAAAAGATGTTTGAATACCTTTGTCGTTGGGTTGTTGGCATTATTTTAATGTACATCGTAAATAGGTCTTTTTGGGGTCATACTTAAAACCATAGAGTTAATATTTTAGCAATTTATTTAAATTCATTGTAACATGAGAAGATAATCTAGATATAAAAAGCAATGATTTTGCTAATATTGTAAATTTAAATAGTTATCTTAATTTTTTTTTTAATTTGAATATATATAGTAAATGAACGTAGGGTTGAAGTAATCTTTGGAAAAAGTCACTTTTTTTAGTACAATCATTCTCGTTCGTCAGTTTTAGTCAAATGCGAAGAAATCTAAACACCATGTCTACATTGAGGAATCACGGATCATCGTTAGGATTCATCACTTCCTTCATAGGAAGTTAAGAGAGACTATTGAGATTGAGAAACATGCAATTAATCTCAATAGAGACGATGGTTGGAAATTAAGTAGGAGTTGGATTCTTGCCCTCTCTTCTTGAATTTTCTTCCTTGTCTTCTTTTTTTATTTATTATTATTATTATTATTATTCATGTCTACTAAGACCTATATGCTCTATCAGACCTTAAGAAAGAAGCAATTAATTGAGATTATTTAAAAATTTATGTATGTAATAAAAAAGGAGGGAAAGAAGCATTCTGAGGTCAGTGTAGTTTTGTTGACTGAACAAAGTCTAGGAGGTTGGTAGTGGGGAAAATGTTTTGGAAATGAGAGCGGATCTAAGGGTCGGAAAATCCAAGGGAAAATTCTTTTCATCTTCGCCTCTCTTAGTGTCGCAAAGGAGACATATTCTCTCGTCCCAAGGTATCTTGGGAATATACCAACGTCTAGTTTCACTCTGGAGTTCATGAGAATTAGCTCTAATCCTTGCGATATTGATTCTCTTCTTAGCATTGGTTAAGACAAAAAGGTAATTTTGGGTAGCAAGCGTGGGGTTAATAACCTTTGTATAGTATCTTAACTTTATTTTCCCCTCCAACTCATTATCACTCCACAACTTATCCTTAAATTTGGAAGTAATGATGTTCTTAATATTATCCTTATTCTCCAAGATGATCTCCTCCTTTATCTCTTAATGATCAAGCTAGGACTTGGCATCCTTATGCCACCTCGCTTGAGTTTAAGGTGGTTTTGACTAGAGTTAGAAGCAATTTTTGGGAGTCCCTTAGCTTCCATGTTGTACAAGTTCTTCTTATACATCAAATAACTAAACATAGTCATGCATTCAATGGGAGAAAGGCTAGCCTCAACTAAGAGAATAAGGTAGGGAGTATTACCTTTAATCTTGAGGTTGTAGGTTATGAATTGTTTTTGGATAATTTCAATCTCCCCTCCATGGATCTCTAGATATACTACAACCCCACACCTCACATCCATATAAGATAACAGGGGTGACGAGAGTCTTGAAGAGGAACTTTTTTTTACTTCAAACCCAAAGATCAATTGTCTTACAATTATTTTGAAGCTCATAGTAAGCTTTCCAACCTCCTATAATAATTTTCTCAATGCTATAGTTCCAGTTGAGCTGATGGTGGATGCCAATACTTAAATATTTGTACGAAGAAACATTCTCTAAGAAATTGTTATCATAAATGAAATTTTCATAGGCGATTTTTTGTATTTAATAACCATAACTTTAGTCTTGTCAGCATTAACAGTCATACCCATCTTGGAACAATAACCATGGAGGGTTTTAAGTTGCTTATTGAGATTTTCAGGACTCCTGGCAAGAAGAACAATATCATTAGCATAGAGGAGAAGAGTATTGACTATACTAGCGAGCTTGGGTCCTTCACAAGCAACAACTTCTAAGCATTCCTCAAGCTTGTCAATGTAAATGCCAAAAGGGAATGGGATAGGGGACAACCTTGCTTAACATCAATGTTGCATTTAGTATTAGTAGACCAACCCTTGGAGGTCTTAAGCTTGGCAATAAAATTCTCGTATAATATAATAAAAACAACCCTTAACTCGGGAGGAACCATTATCTCATCAATCCTTTGTCATAACTTCTCTTGAGGAACCATGTTGAAAACTTTTATAAAGTCAATCAAACAACAAAATATATCAGTCTTACTGATATGACAATCTTGACAATGGTCCTAAGAGTGACAAGGTGGTTGATCATAGAGTGATGCCTTCTAAAACCAGCTTGCCCAATGACTCTTTTACCATGGATTTCAAGCCAAGTGCTAATCTTGTTTTCTAGAATGAGCCCATACAACTTGGCTAAAATGTGGCTAATCATGATAGTCCTATTGTTAGAGGGAACGCTTTTATCCTCACCTTTAAATATAGGCACAATAAGGCTTTGCACGCACAACTTAGGGAAGCTTTATTTGACTGGTAAGTTGAGGAGATTATGCAAGTGCGGGGTGAGGATGGACCTTCCAATTTTGAGAATTTCAGCTTGGTACCCTTCAATATCCCGATTTTTCCCGTTAGCAAGCTTCTTAATCCCAAATTCCACGTCTTCCAGAGAAAAGGTATCTTCCTCTATAGGAGAGCTTTTAATGTAGCTCATGGTGTCCGAAGAGTCAGAGATTCCTAAGATAGACATCTCATTCCTTTAATGGGATTAGATTATTTTCTTTCGATTTATAGGCAAGAATGTTCCTCCAAAACTTTCTAGGCTTAATATTATAGAGGTTAAGGAGATAATATTGCCTCTTGTTTACATACTCTCTTTTTTCCCTTTTCATAAGAACTTTGTACAGCTTGATTTTTTCATCCTCAATAGTTTCGTTGGGAGTATCTCTAATCGCTTTCCTGGTAGATTTGCAATCATTGTCATACCATGGGTCAGAAGTCCTATTGTTCTTATTATATGATACCTCCTCAAAGAAGTTGTTAATGGTAGTGGAGAGGATAGTAGTAAAATTATGGTATATGTGATCATGTTATCATTATGTTAAAGAACCTAGATCCTTGGTTAAACACACACTTATTTTTATTTTTTTATTTTTTATCCTAATAATTTATTCCTTGATTTATAATATTAAATAATTCTTAAAACTAATGAAAATCATTTTTAATAATATATATATATATATATATATATATATATATATATATATATATATTATATTAATTAATATTATTTATTATTTTCTCTCAAAATATTACCCATTTCTCTTCTTTTACCTTGTCATTATCCCTAATTTTATCATCATGTGTAGTAAATTTTATTTATAGTATTAAATAATAATAATAATAATAATAGAATTAATTAAATAATTAAATAATAAATTAAAAGTAATTATCTTTTAATTATTTTGATTTTCTTATTCGCTAATTCTTAATAGCTAACTAAGCAACTTGATGCATCTATACTATTTAAACCTTTGGTTAGATTAATTTTTTCACCTTCGTCTTGAGGATGATCTACATTAGATGATTCGAAACATCAACCATAATTTAATAATATGATTAATCCAAAAATCAATCTCATAATCAATGTAGATAAAAAAAATCTAAAATCAAATATTATAAAAAATCTACTATTAACATTATTAAAACAACCCTATTAACTTACTTAAAAATAATTTAAAATAAAAATTAATCCAAAATCAATAGAATAAATATTTAAAAATATGTACACCCACTCACTATATATGATGGGGAGGGATGGATCATTTTTCAATGGACAAACTAATATTTTGGAGTGTAAGCAACTAAGAAAAATAAGTAGCGAATCTTATAAATTTTTAATCAACTTAGAGAACGGTATAAAGGATCAAATCTTTTTCGATATGAGGTTTGCAATTAGATTTTAATATTAAAATTGAGTATGGAGGTGACATAAAAGGGAAAGACCTGAACATATCAAACAAATAACTTTGACATATCTATCCACAGTGTTCAAATGTCATAAGGTGGGCCAAGTCACATCAATTCACACCCCCTCAAGTACATACTTCACAATTTTCTTCAAAACACATTATCCACCATATGTCTTAATCAAAGACATTTGGCATGGGGTCCACAACACCCACTTGGTGTTATTTTAACACCAACTTCATCCCTTCTAAGCAATTATTAGATCACAAATCATTCACCAAAATCAGATTCTTTATACCATATAATATATTTCAATATGCTATACTCTATGAATCAATTTTTCTATGTTAGGTGGTGGAGCGGACTTAAAATGATTTTTGTTTGCATAAAAGAAACAACATAACCTTATTAGCTTTATCCATATTATAAGAGAAATCACCAGTGATGGGCAAATGACAAATTCAATGGGGCAGTAAAGAAAAAAAATGGGTTATTCATAATTTGCAATCATATTTATGTAAAGAGATGTAATTATGTTTTAAATTCATTTAATATTAATAATTTGTCACTTAATTAATAAGGTTGATTAATCTATTAATAAAAAATAGAAATGGAAGAAAAATATCTTAAAATTACTATATATAATTAAAAAATATTAATAGAATATTTTTTTTCTCTAATTAAAGTGTTTTACATTGATATTTAAAAAAATTTAAATCATAGATAACAAATAAATTGATATATCAATATTATTGACGACCAAAGAAGAATGTGACATATTGATAATATGAAAAGCTAATGGATAATTTGATATAGTGACTATATTGAAGGTCAAAGGAGGATGTGACAAATTGACGCTTATCCTGTCAATAATGTATACATTGTATTTCATGATTGTTGATTATGATTAAGAAAAAATGCTACCTCAAAATGTTGTGAATGAGAATAATTAGTCATTCAAAAACATTGTGAGAAGGTGATATCCTTACATAATATTAACTATGAATTTTATAGTAAAATTACCTCCATGAAGGTTAATCATACCATTTAGTAGGATATTCTTGCTCAACTTTGAGACAAATTGCGTCTTTGCTCATTTTAATAATGAAGTTACTACTTCACATCATAATACTTCCAATGTTTATAAATGAAGCTTTTCACTCCAAGAAACTAATAGCGAATGTCAAGATAAATATGAATTTTTTAATCCAAACTTTTTGAGTAGATTTTTTACTTCAAAGTGACAATGCCCATATTTTTTACAGCATCAAGACTTGAAGCATGATAGTTATCTTGTCCTTATGTTGAATAAGAAGGACATGGCAATCCATAATCTAGTAATAATGTCTCAATCAAGACTTATCACAAAAAGTCAAGTGATATGAAAACTACTAAAAGTACTTTAGCTGCTTGTTTTTGCAAATTGGAAATATATCTCTTTTATTTTTTAATAGGACAATATTTTTATTGGGAGTAAGATCTATAGTATTATTGGGGTTGAAGAGAACTTCCTAGAAGAATTAAAAGAGCGTGAAGCATTCTTTGGCTATTGGAGGATGTGTTCACCATATTTAATATATATAATATATATATATATAATATATATATATAATATATATATATTATATTATATATATATATAATATATAATATTTTTATTTTTGCTGTTGAGTCAATTCAAGCACTTTTAATCATTCATGAGTAATATTCTCCTCTTATTATTGATTTTGGAATACAAAAAGAATTAATGAATCACTCTTGACTATTACAGAAAAATGTTCACCATATTTTAAAAAGAAATTTATCTTTTATCTTTTATTGATATATTTATTTTAAAATTTGTTGTTGAATAAATTCATCCACTTTTAACCATTCATGAATAGTCTTCTCCTCTTATGGTTGATTTTGGAATACAAAAAGAATTAATAAGTTCACTTTTTTTTATGTCACTTCTTTTCATGCATTGATGATTACTTATGAGTGATCTTCTTATGAGTTTCAAAGGTTTATTGAAAATATTGGTTTTCGATTTCTAGGCTATATAAGCTATATACATATAATTTTTTATTTTGTTGTTGAGTCAATTCAAGCACTTTTAATCATTCATGAGTAATATTCTCCTCTTATTATTGATTTTGGAATACAAAAAGAATTAATGAATCACTCTTGACTATTACAGAAAAATGTTCACCATATTTTAAAAAGAAATTTATCTTTTATCTTTTATTGATATATTTATTTTAAAATTTGTTGTTGAATAAATTCATCCACTTTTAACCATTCATGAATAGTCTTCTCCTCTTATGGTTGATTTTGGAATACAAAAAGAATTAATAAGTTCACTTTTTTTTATGTCACTTCTTTTCATGCATTGATGATTACTTATGAGTGATCTTCTTATGAGTTTCAAAGGCTTATTGAAAATATTGGTTTTCGATTTCTTTGCTATATAGGCTATATTTGTGTTAGACTTAGTGCATATATGGAAATGTCATTGCTATAGTGTTTAGGATGAGACCAATTCAAGCAAGCCTTGTATATTGGAACTACACCACTAAATGCAAGAACCCCTCATTTATCAAGCACTTTCAGTTCACAAAGCTTGAATCCAATAGTAATTTATAGGAACCAAATCTTACACCTTCTTTTCAATCAATACCATATTATTAACAATCCACATCTTAGTTGTATAAGCATCCCAATAATTTTGATCAAAGGTATTCTAAATCTTGAGATTCTTATTTACATTCTAACAAACCTTCTTGGAAATATTTAATTAAAAAAGTAAATGAAAAAATTATGGATTGGTACCAAGTATTCACAGTTATTGTGGTTGGGTTCATAATTGGCCATGATATTATTTGGGCTCATGTTTAAGGATTAACTTTTTTTCATCCAATGTGTAACCATATAGTCATAACCCCAACGACAATGTATGCACTTTTATGGTTTTTTTGGCAAATTTTATTTGTTTCTTTTAGTTAGCATGCACTTTATAATAAGAAGACTACATTATTGTATACAATATTCATAGTACATTTTTTAGCCTTGAGCACATAGTTAGGCTCATGGATTTTTTATTTGGAGTAATCTTATTGATCTTCAACACTCTTGCTTTACTAGCATCTTTGTCATATCACATTCATCTTGAGTGTGATATTCTTCTATGTCATTTACTTAGATAATGTTCTTAGACAATGTGGAACCCACTTTGACCACATAGTGTAGTTAGGTTGACAATTGGTTCTGACATTACTTGAGCTCATGTTTAGGGATTAACTTTTTTTCATCCAATGTGCAACCATATAATCCTGACCCCATCAACATTGGATGCACTTTATGTTCTTTATAGCAACATTTATTTGTTTCTTCTGGTTAACCTGCATGCACTTTATAATAGGAAGACTACACCATTGTATGTAGTCTTTGTAATGTTTATTGACCCTTTGACTACATAGTTATGCCCATGGTTTGTTTCCTTGGATTAGTTTTATTGATCTTCAACGCTCTTGGTTTACTAACATCTTCATCATATCACATTAATCTTAAATGTGGTATTCTTCTATGTCATTTACTTAGAGTGTGGTATTCTTCCATATCGTTTACTTAGATAATACTCTTAAGAAGTGTGGAACCCACTTGGACCACTCAAGCATACAAACATTAATGAATATGCTCTCCTGCCTTCACCAATTTTGAAAAGCTTCACTTGAAAGTTATATACTTGAATTCATAGAGATTTTATTCTAAAAAATTCTCATTAAAATTTTATCTACAACTTATCATGTTAAAATATAAACCTTACATTTATTTTATAAATTTATATTAGAAATTGAGAATAAAATTATAATAATTAATTTTATATTTAATTTTATGAAAAATTTACAATATTCTATTAGATAAAACTTACATTATATATAAATTATATTAGAAAATGAGATAATTATAACTATTATTTTATATTTAATTTTATGAAAATTTCATCATTTAAATGAAGAGGATAACAACTCTGTTCTATCTCCAGATGAATCTTGGACTAATCCATCTGGTTAAGATAAACTGCACTGAGCAAGTAGTTGAGAAAGGACATGGAAGCTTTCAATTTATTTGCCATTGAAGGATTTTATCTCTAAAAAAATCGAGATGGGGCCAGGGGAATACTTTCCTAAGTTAAATTAAAGTAGGGCCAACATATATTTTATTTAAAAGAGTGCCGTACTTTTTATGATGCTTGTGCCTGCCAAAATCTAGCTACGCCACTAGATTAGCAGAGCATATTTGTATTTATTATTTCTAGTGGGAAGAAACAGTCCCGGCCCCTCCAATTGCAAGATTCCTTTGGAGCCTTACACCCCCAGATATTCAGTCGGTAAAAACTGGCCAATCAGTGGAGACGCTGAATTTTACCGCCCCCTTTGACTGGCGTACGTGCGCCTCTATTTTTTTAAATAACCAGTGGAGAATCTCTCGCCGCGTTTCACTTTCGCAATAATTTACTCTAATAATTTTGCATACGGAGGACAAGAGGTGGGCCCATCCATGGCCCACTTGTCTCGTACGACCCAATGGAAGCTGGTAGACGTGGAGGGAGCCTAAAGGCTTAGAGGCCGCTGACGTTGAACGTTCCACCACGTGGCAGGTGAAGGAGAGCGCTGGTGGGGGAGATTCTTCCGTGCAGACCATGGCTGTGCTGACGTGACAGTGCTGGATCGTTGAGTGTGTGGGGCCCGCGAAAGGGGATGGATGGTTCCTGTTGGAGGAGATATTATTGTGTGGGGGAGGTGAGGGTTTCTCTTTTGTAGTTGCTTTAGTGGCGTAACGTTATATCGCTTCATTTGGTGTTAACGGAATCCATCACGGAAAGTAAGGGGCATGACGACACCGGCGCACAGTTGGCAATTCGCGAGGATAACAGTAAGGACGGGTGAGCGGCCAAATGAAGCGAAATTAAGGGAAATTAAATGAAATGAGACGTTGCGTTCGTCAATAAGAAGGAGGCCGTCTGCAGGAGGAAGCCAGAGGGAGTGGAGGCCGTGGTTCTTGGAAGGAACGAAGGTCGAGGTCCCGGGATCGAATCTCGATCCATATGGGCGAGGGCAAGTATGGTATCCAGGCAAGGCCCAAGGCGTTTATAGCTTGGCTCTGGAAGCGATCCGGCATGAGGATTCGCGGAGTTTCTTGAAAATATTTTCTTGTAATTGCAAAATCTCGAATCTGCATGGCCTTAGTTAGGTATCCAGCCAAGCGGCGTGTAATCTTTGAATATTGTGCAGGTTTTTTTGTATTGGAAGATTATCGATCGGTTCTTCCACTGCTTTCTTTAAATTTTCATCGTATGTGATCTTCTTTACCTAAATGCAGTTAACTGTGTTTCAAATATAATCCCCGCACTGGTTCTTGTGGTTAGGGTTTGTAAATTTTTTGTTTAAATATGATGACCAGCGTGCCAAGTGTAAACCCCGACAGTTTCCTCATGGCTGCAAGTCTCAATAATGTTTCCAAAGACCGCCGTCTGATGGCCGCCGGGGCGAGCCGTATGGAGAAGCTCTTGGGATTTTCCCCGCAGAATTTGAATTCTAATTCTGCTGCCTCAGATGCAGGCGATTTGAATGAGCTTAAGGAGGAGGATGTCTGGGGAATTTGGCCCGACGCGGGATCGAGCCCGGCACAGTACGAGACGAAGGAAGAGAATTTCCAGTCCCGTCACAAGACGGACTCTGGCAGCAATGGTGGCGGCAATGGGGCCGCCGTTGAGCCTGGCAGGTCGCTGCAGAGCGGCAGCATCAGGCGCTGGAAGGAAACCGGTGGACTCTCCGTTGCCTTCGAGGAAGCCAACCGATCGCGCCTCTCGCCTCTCACACGGAGCTCCGCCTTCTTCAGCGTGACCCCCGGGAACCGAATCTCTGTGAGGATGATACCATCGGCGGACCAGAACGGCAATAGCAGCAGCGGCAAAGGCAGTAATAACGGTAGCAACAACAGGCATATGATGATGATGCACCACCAATCCGCTCCCGTGAACGTCCCGGACTGGAGCAAGATCCTGGGAGTTGGAATGGACAGCCTGAAAAACAATAACCCCAACCTTTTCTTTTCCGCAGCCGCTGACGAGGACGAGGACGGCAGCGACATGCTCCCCCCGCATGAGTATCTCGCCCGCGAGCAGGCCCGAAGCCAGATGACGACCACCTCTGTGTTCGAAGGCGTCGGAAGGACTCTCAAAGGCAGGGATATGAGCCGGGTTCGGAACACAGTATGGAGACAAACGGGCTTTCTTGGATAACGGCTGAGCCAGAAAAGCCCTGCTGATCAATTCCTGAGCTCTTTTCTTTGGCATTGGTTTCCGATTTTGTGTTGTGATTTGCAGAGTGATTAATGAATTAATCAGTTACCTTCCGAGTAAGCGCTACTATGCAGTACAGGCGTACGGGCGCGGCATTAGCTAGCTTATATTTATACGACTTCTATGCATGGAGTGTGGTTAATTTATCCAATTAAGGATCAGTTTCCTCATCAATTCAGCTTCTCCCAAATTCCGATGCATCATGAGTTCGAAACACCTATATTGAATATTGAAAGTTCGTTCTGTAAATAAATATCAATGTCCGTTAATTTGGCCCCTCGTATTAATTTATTGCAGAGAAAAATGAACAAGGTCCGCGAAATCTATTCAGATTTTAGCTTAATAAATGTGGGATTTCGATACGCCAGAGTACAGTCGTGCTGCTGTTCATCTTATTATTTAAATGGAAGTCTGCTTAACACGGCAATTATGGAAATGAGATACTATGCAATTATTTTAGGTTCTTTTGTCGTTTTCCAGGAATGGGGAGTTATAATTTGTGATTGTGAGATATTTGAATTCTGTAGATAACACGGTTTCAAAAAATTATTGCTGGATTTCTTGAAAAAATTGAACCAGTAAAAATACCATGAAAAACTGCCCATAGTTACAGTACACTATTAATTTATCATTATTTATGGTAAAAAAATCTTGAATTTAAAAATACTAACGTCGCAGCTACTCGATCTCCTGCTAAAAATTCTATGAAATTAAAAAAACGTCGCTGGGAATTTGTCAACTTCATAAGAAGCTTCTAACCAGGGTATACTGGCCCCCATAAAATGCTCTTTCCAGTGGCAACCATACCCCATCTGGAATTCAGTTTCCCATCAATTTTGTCCTTGTTTCTGTGGTTCCTGTTTGAAAAAAAATGTGGACTAATAAATGGATTCACGTCATGCTTTCGAAGCCTCTCCTTTAAATAGTAAAAAGCTTTCTAACTCGTTATTAAAGTCATTTTTCCCTTTTAAAAAGAGATATCTTTTATATATTTAAAACTGTCTTTATGAAACCCTTCCATTTACTGGTGTCTATAATATTGTCAACCTTTTGTAAAAATACTTTAATGAATAAAGTCGAAGAAACTTTATTTCAAAGCTGTTAAAAAGGAATTTTAGTATTCAAAGTTAGTTTGGTTGCGTCATTGTTGCGTTTCGAATAATATTGCAATTTAAGTGTATGGGTTTTATCAATTTTGGGTTGGAAGAATCTTAGAAAGCTAGTTGAAAATTGGGTTATTCGAGAGTATATTGTAAATTTCAGCAAGTAAGGTTTAGATGTGTCACAAGTATGTATTACAATAATCTAAATATTAAGATATTTAGTTGTTTTGTCCTTTAATAAATAAAAGAGCCATTTTATTTTGTTTTAATTTTCAAATAAGGACAAGATAACATTATTGAAAGTTATTAAGTAAAATGTTAATTGGTTTTACAATCATGATCACTTTCAAAAGTAAGGATAATATACATTTCCAAATCAAAGGTGTCTAATCTAGGTGGTCATTCATGATCACTTTCAAAAGTAAGGATAATATACATTTCCAAATCAAAGGTGTCTAATCTAGGTGGTCATTTCAATTCATTGATGGAGCTTTTTGTTTGAATAATTTGTACAAAAGGCTTAGGATGTAGATCTAGATTCCATTTGCATTATCAAAGTCAACAATCTATCTCTTGTTGTAGAAGGGGTGGTTGGGACCTAGGTTGAGGCACACAACTTAAAACAAGCAACATCGTTTTTTGGAGTAGTTATAGACTTAGTCTCAAACTATAAGTTTGGTAAGGTTTCCATGCATTCTTCAAATCCTTTGTAAACTATTCCTTAACTAAGAAGAATCACCCTATTTCAAGGCAATCTTAACTAAGATATTATGCCTCAATTCAAGTTGTATATAAATCCAATACGAGTAAAAATGTGACTCAATTCAAGTTGTATCCAAATACAACATAAATAAAAATCTCATTTTGGTTGATGTGAGTGCTTGGATGCTTTCCCAAGGCATTGCCAATTAATTTGAACACACTACAAAACCCACCTAAAAAGTAACATATATAAAAACTCTTGGAACACAAAGAAAGCCTACATATGTGGTCCATGTAGAGTTAGTCCGCTTAGATAAAGTCAATGCTTAAAATAAGACATTGTGTAAAACAAGATGTTGTGAGGTCATTGATTCTACAAATCAATGCCCAATCCAAAGAAATCAAAGGTTGTATATGCTCTGGAGAACATTTTGCAGAGTCCTACTTGAGAGAGAAGACACACCTCAACAAATCAGAGGATATTAGAGAAGAGAAGGTTGAGATAGGTTTATGTACTCTGGAAGAAGTCATGCAACCATAATACTTTAGAGAGGTGAAGTTCATCATAGTCTTGGGGGATTCACCTTGGAAGAAAAGGAATGGCAAGAAGATACTTTGCCATTTTGTCTCTTAGGACCATTATGTGAGTGAGTATCCATGGAGAGGCTAAGGAGAAGAGTTGAGTGGGGATGTGACCCCTATAGCCCAAGGAAATTCTAAGAGGGACCATTCATCCATTGTTGTAATAAAGAAGGGGAATGAGTGGTTTATGTGTGTAGAACCACACATTATGTGAGATTGCCTAATGGTGGGGAAGTTTTCCAACTTGGTTCATGTAGAAATTTGATAGAAATTGCAATTGCTCAAGAATTCTAATTGAAAATCATGAGACATAATTCTACTCTATTGATTTGCGGAATGAAATTCATAATTTAAAACAACATGCAATAAGCAAAACTGCAAATACACAGTGGTTTCTAGGGGAACCCAAACGGGAAAAACCCCTCAAGTCTCTTTGCATTAATCAAATAAATATAGAATCTATTACAATTTCTAACTCTAGCTTTGAGCTCAGCCTGCAAAAGAATAATTGTTCTCCTACTCAATGACAAACTCTGGCCAACACTTCGCCAAATATCAACTCACCGAGGCTCCTATTTCCTTGCACAATTCCTAAGGAAATTAACCCCTATTATTTATGAATTTTTCCTCCAAGTGATTGCATAATTCCCAAGGATTGATCATCTGACTGAATGCAACACCTGTACACTCAAACTAGTTTAAAACTTCTTGTTACAATGCCTTGTCATGTCCACTCCAGCTGAGGAACAGTTAAGTAACATATCTCTGAGTTATATTGTTGTCCCACTGCACAACTGACCTTCAACTAACTCTAACAATAGTTAACGGTTAATTAAATGAATACAATTGAAAATAATTGAACTGGATTACTAAAATTTAGCAGTCACACATGCTTAACTGAACTTCAATTCCTTTAACTTGAATTTACTGAGTAAACTAAGTGACACAGGCCATGTCACACTAGTTAACTACTTCCAAGTGGTCCCGCTGTTATGGAAATTCAATTTACTCAATTTGACTAAGGCTAAAGTCAAATTGAGCCTTTCTTGCTACATTTTTTCAACACTCTCTCTTCCACCACCCCTATCCTACGCTTGTGGAATTCAAATTTACCTCTTGGAAATGACTTTTTCAAGATGTCAGCATCTTGCTCCTTAGTTGGAATGTTGTAGCAACATAATTATTGTCTGCACACAGTCTCGCAAATGATGATACTGAATATCAATTTTCTTGGACTTGTCATGAAATACCAGATTCTCAGAGTGCTTAATGCAACTCTGATTATCACAATATATCACTGTCGGATCCATCTTCCAACTGAATAGTCCCACAAGAAGTTTCCTCATTCAGATTGTTCACATGCTACTTGACTACAACCATGTATTCAACGTCTACTGAGTCGAGTGCCACAAACCTCTGTTTCTTGCTATATGAGGAAATAGTTGTGGACCTAACTCTGAAGATAGCCACTGATGTACTTTTCATGTCGGATGGACTTCTTGCCCAATCTGCATTGGTGAAGCCTTGCAACTTCACTCCCTTTGTCCATCTGTACCATAAACCATATTGGGTAGTGCCTATGAGGTACCATAACACATGCTTTGATGCCTCCAATATAATTTGGTAGGCCTCACCATAACTTGGCTAAGCTAGTTGACTGCATAGCACATTTCAAGTCGTGCATTCACAAGATACATCAATGATCCCGCAAGTTTCCTGTAAATGGTAGCATCAACTTCCTCACCTGAAGAAGCATGCTCCTTCCTCTAGTTTGTAGCTAGAGGTGTGTCCATGGGCTTACAATTCTCCATGTGAAATCTCTAAAGTATCTCGGTAGCATACTTTCCTTGAGACACAAATAATCCACCATCACCCTGCCATAATTCCAACCCAAGGAAGTAATGCATGAGGCCCATGTCTTTCATATCAAATTCCCTTACAAGAGTGGATCAACTGCTCGTCACCTGCCAATATTAAATCATTGACATACAAAAAAGGAATAAGAAACTTACCATCTACCACAATGTGATAGAGGTTTGCATTCGCTTCACTTTTGGTGAAGCCTAATCATCTGAGATAACTGTCGCTCCAAGTGTACCATGCCCGGGGCACCTGTTTGAGACCATACAATGCTCTCTTGAGTCTGCACACATGCGACTCTTGATCATATGTATCAAATCGTTTTGGCTGCTCTATGTAAATTTCCTCATCAACAACACCGTTGAGAAAGGTGGTCTTCACATCCATCTGGTGGATTTTCCACCCCATCTACACAACCAATGCTAGAATGGATCCGATTGAGGAATAACTTACAACTGGTGCAAAAATTTCCTCATAGTCCACTCCCTCTACCTGAGAGAATCCTTTGCCCACAAATATGGCCTTGTACTTCTTGATGTTCCCTTATGCTGTATGCTTCACTTCGTAGATCCATCTCGAACCAACCACTGATTTCCCTTCTCATCTCGGAACCACCTCCCATACATTGTTCTTCATGATGGATTCATATTCTTCTACCATGGCATCAACCCAAACAAGTTGAGCGATTTATTCCTCAAATGAAGAAGGCTCTATCTCAATGAGCTTTGTCATGAGATCCCTGTACCTAATTTACCTATCTGGTGGCCTCCTCTCCCTGTGTCGTGATGTGGGGGCTACCACATTCTCCCGTGCATCCTGAAACCATTTATCAACTTCTCTGGTTCTCTTTCTCCCCTCTCTGGAAGATTCTGGTTGAGTGGATACCTCCACTCTACCTCTTGTTGACTCCTCTGCATGTGTTTTCTCCACAACTTCCTAAAGCTCATCCCGAGGCTCCTCCTTTGGAGCTAGAAGCTCATGCTCTAGTGGGATACTTAACTCTCATTCTAAAGAGCATCCCATAGCCTTGTCCTCATAAAACTTGGCATATCTCCTCACAATTGCCATCCTCAGTGAAGGAAGATACACTCGGTAATTATGTGAAGTTTCAGTGTATCCTACAAAAACACCCAACTCTGTTGTAGGCTCAATTTTCTTCCTTGAAACCTTGGAGACATGGAAATAATCCGAAGCTCCAAAAATTCTGAAATGAGACACATCAAGCTTTCTCCCAATGAGAACTTCCTCTGGTGTGATCATGCCAATAATTCTATGAGGACTTTGGTTCTGCAAGTAGACTGCGGTGTTGCATGCTTCGACCCATAGATGAAATGGAAGCCCTTGATCATGCAACACGACCCTTTCTTCTCCCATTATGCTCTTGTTCTTCCTCTCAACTACCCGATTCTATTGTGGGATATGGGGTGTTGCCAGATCTCTTCGAATGCCTTCTTTCACACAAAAATATTTGAAGGCTTGTGAAAGATATTCACCTCTATTATCGCTCCCATGAGCCTTCACCTTCTTCCCAGTCTCCTTCTCCACCAGTGCCTTGAATTCAACAAACTTGGAGAAAACTTCATCCTTCTTCTGCATGAATAAGTTTCGACACTTTCTGGAGAAATCATCAATAGAAATAGCACAATACTTATGTCTTATTGTGGAGGATATAGAAAATGGTCCACAAACATCATAGTAGAATTGCTTCAAGATTGCATCTGCTTTGCTCTCATGATCATGGAAAGTGGATTTAACATATTTCGAAAATGTGAAACCCTTGTAGACATCCTGCTAGTCAAGGGAACCTTTACAGAGACTAGTGGTAATTTGCTGCATGATCTTTAAAGCACCATTGTGTATATGACCTAATCTTGCATCATAGTTCACCAACATCTCTACTCGGCAATTTATAACCCTTATTTCTCAATGAAACACAATCTACCACCTCTATTTTGTATAGGTTCTTCACTCAAACCCCAATCTACTTCACCTTCCTGGTAGCTATGTGTCTCAAAAAGGCTTTCCCTTTACTGAAAATTACATCATAGCTACGATCCTCGAAAACTACTATAGAGATCAGGTTCTTTTTATCCCAGGTATAAACATAGCATCTTTGAGGCAAAGAGGAGAGGCTTTCTCCCTCTCAAAGGTGACATTACCAATTGTTGTAGCACTATACCTCCCATCATCCCCTATTTCGATATGCATTTGGATATCCTTCTCCGCCAGGCTACTGAAAAATCCTTGCACCCTATCATATGGAATGAGGCATTGAAATCAAGGTACCACACACTCCCCATAATAGTGTTGGCCATGCATGTTATTAGGGTGAAGTATAATTCAAATTGTGAAGCTAGTGATTCACCTATTGCTCCTCCTAAAGGCTTCTTGGTAGAATTTTTATGTGAACATTTTGTTGCATAGTGCCCAAACTCATGGCAGTGGAAGCACTTTATCTTGCTCAAGTCTTTCTTATTTCCATTATTTTGGTTGGATTCAATATTTCTCTGATTCTTCTTTAATTTATCCTTATTCCCCTTTCCAAACAAGGAAAAAATTTCTTCATCTTGTGCTCTACTTGAAGTTCCATCTTGATTATTTATCCTAAACTCTTCTTGAACCAAATCAAACCACAACAGTTCCCAATTATGTAATTTTTCCTTTCCATTTACAAAGTCCTGGTAGTTGTGCTAGGATTTTGGAAGGCCTAGAAGATTTAGGCTCACCAGGTCCTCTTATGCAATAGTCACACCAACCCCTCCAAGCTCATATTGAAATTGTGTAAATCTGTTGAGATACTACATAATAGTATCATTCTTCTGCATCTTAATGTTTCGAAGTTTATCTTTTAGGGCCAATATTTTATGGTCATTTCTATTTTCAATTAGCATATTCAGTTCCTTCCACATAGAAAATGGTGTCTCTTTTCCATGGATATTTGAGGCCACATGGTCCCTCACACCTTCCATAATAATTCTCATGGTCTTTGAACATTCTTCTTCCATTGGGTTAATTATTGTGCATCTGACTGTGGAGGTTTTGCAATGCCAGTTTTAACATATTCTAACACACCATTACCATCGAGCACCGCTTCCATTTGATCCTTCCAGGCTACAAAATTCAAGCTACTCTCTAGGGAATACTCTAATCTTAGTCCATTGAAAGACATTCTCCCGATCCTGAAGGAAAATTGTTGCAAGAAGTCTAAAAATTCGAAATTCTTAATATACATGTTTGAAATATTCGTTCTAATGTGAATTCAAGGCTCTGATACCATGTAGAAATTTGATAGAAATTGCAACTGCTCAAGAATTCTAACCTAAAATCATGATACACAATTCTACTCTATTAATCTGTGGAATTAAATTAACAATTTAGAACAACATGCATAGACATGCAATAAGAAAAACCATAAATACGCAGTGATTTATAGGGGAACCCAACTGGGAAAAACCCCTCAATCCTCCTTTCATTAATAAAATGAATAGAGAATCTATTACAATTGCTAGCTCTAACTCTAAGCTCAATCTGCAAAAGAATAATTGTTCTCCTCCTCAATGACAGACTCTAGCCAACACACAGCCAAATATCATCTTACCAAGGATCCTATTTCCTTGCACAATTCTTAAGGAAATTAGCCCCTATTTTTTTAGGAATTTTCCTCCAATTGATTGCACAATTCCCAAAGATTGATCATCTGACTGCATGTAACACCTGTACACTCAAACTAGTTTAAAACTACTTGTTACATTGCCTTGTCATCTCCACTTTAGTTGAGGAACTCAAATTCTCTACATGCACTAGCTATTTTAGGTTGATTGATTAGTTAACAAACATATCTTTGAGTTAGACTATTGTCCCACTACACACTAGCTATTTTAGGTTGATTGATTAGTTAACAAACATATCTTTGAGTTAGACTATTGTCCCACTACACAACTGACCTTCAATTGACTCTAACAATAGTTAGAGGTCAGTTAACTGAATACAACTGAAAACAACTGAACTGGATTACTAAAATTTAGCAATCAAACATGCTTAACTAAACTCCAAGTCCTCTAACTTGAATTTACTGAGTAGACTGAGTGACACAAGCCATGTCACACTAATTAACTGCTTCCAAGTTGTCCTGCTGAAGTAGAAATTAAATTTACTCAATTTGACTAAGGTTAAAGTCAAATTGAACGTTTCTTGCTACATTTTTTCAATAGTTCAAGAGGGTCAAGAGGAGACCTTACAGTTTCCACAAAAGAGGTAGACATTATAGGAAGGGACATTTCTTTGTTAGTTGTAGACAAGGCTTGTTAAAATTAGCAACTAGGGCCAAAATCCATGTAAGTCATATTATTTATGGCAGTTGATATTTTTATTGGATCCCTATCATTGAGAGGTGTAGGATTGATCTAAAGATCATCCGATTTCGATAAGTATTTATGAAGTTATGAATTTATTTATGTTATGGACAAATTGTTAAGTCGGCCAACAACTTATGTAGGCTCAGAAGGCCAACAGTCATGTCTATTCAACCTCTACGTTTTAGTATAAATAGAAGAGGTCTTCAAGTCATTTCTACACACACTTGGATCTCTTCCTCTCTCTACTTGTCTTTGGGTTTTAGTAGGAGGATAGATCCTAAGGAAAAGCCAGAAAAGCTGGAATTGTCAGAAAAGCCGGAAAAGCTGGAACTGCCGGAAAATCCAAAAAAATCGGAACTGTCGGAAAAGTTGGAATAGTGGGAAAAGCTGGAATAGTGGGAAAAGCCGAAAAAGCTGGAATTGCTGGAAAAGCCAGAAAAGTCGGAAAAGTCGGTGTTAGGCCCCTATACTATTAGTGTAACCCCTTATTGTTATTATTACAACCCCCTTATTATGTTGTTGTACCCATGTAGTCCCCATATTGTTGCTATTGTGCCCCATAGAAGTCCACTATTGTTATTATTGTGCCCTTACATTATTATTGTTATGTCGGCTCTGATTATATTATGACCCCTTAGACTCCTATATATAGAAAGGAGGTCTTTTCATTTGTATCATTTAAGAATTGTTCATTTGTGTAATGTAAAGGAGGTTGCCCCCTCGAAGAGGCTGAATTCTAAGCTGTTGATTTATCTTTTCTATCTTTTTGTGAGTTGGTTTCATAACATTTGGTATCAGAGCTTTGGATTCTAGGGTTTCATTGCTCCAAACAGGTCATCGTGGCATTTGCACTATAACTTTTTTTCTGCAACTTGTCAGACACTAAAAACAAAACCCATTTGGGTTGAAATCGTTCTAAACATCATGTCTGAATTTCAGAGCTTTGCGATATATTTGGGGAGATATGCTCTGAGGAAGTTGGCCTTTTCGCAGACTCCTGAATTACATTACAAACAGGTGACGTGGGGAAAATAGTCATAACTTTTGTTTTGAGCATCAGATTGAAATTTCTTAAGAAGTTACAAAATGAGGATGGACGGTAGTTTCTTGTATACATTTTTCAGATCCAAAGGTCGAAACAGTGACACGTGGCATGTCATACAAGTTCGCTCTACTGAACTAGTCTATAATCAGGTCACCGTGGGAGATTTGGCATAACTCTTCCTTGGAGAATCCAATTTGGATCAGACTGGTGGCATTGGAAAGAGGGCATGGAAGCTATTGTAGGTCGCGATTTCCAATTTGGAAGATCTGAAATTACAGAGTTATAGTCGTTTCAAGGTCGAGCTCCTAAAATCAAGAAAAAGCGAGATGAGGAAGTTTGATGGCAAGGATCCGATAGATTGGATACTATAGATGGAGAAATATTTTGATCTGCATGGTGTACCACTATTATAAAAGGCATGTATTGCATCTTCATATTTAGAACAATTTTTATGGTATAAAAGGCTTTGTTCCCGTAAACAACTTGTTACATGGTCAATTTTCACAGAGGAAATTATAACACATTATGAGAATACAAAGAGCAACACCTTCTTTAGAGCAACACCACAACAATTGGAAGAAAAAAGAGAAAAATGGCTTTATTACAAAGTGTAAAGCAAAATTATGGCAACAATGAATTCTACCCCTCACAACTATAAATATGGAAGTGTTGTTTCTCCTAGCCTTCCACATCCTACAAGGGTTACACCACTACAATTGGAAGAAAAAAGAGAAAAAGGGCTTTGTTACATATGTGATAGCAAATGCACTAAAGGTCATAAGTGTGCTGAGAAGAAATTATTTTACATAGAGTATGAAGGGGAGGAAGAAAAGGATCAAGAAACATCAAAAGAAGTGGATATATGCTAGGACCCAACCCCAGAGAAAGAAGAAATGAATCCGACCATATCTTGTAAAGCATTGGCAAGAATTACCACTCCTCAAACTCTCAAGATAGAAGGACATATCAAGAAGAAAAAGGTTCAAAAAGTGAAAGATCACATCAAGAAAGAAGAAATGAATCCAACCATATCTTGTAATGCATTGGCCGGAATTATCACTCTTCAAACTATCAAGATAGAAGGACATATCAAAAATAAAAATGTTCGAGAAGTGAAAGATCACATCAAGCATCAAGAAATGAATCTGACCATATCTTGTAAAGCATTGGAAGAAATTACCACTCCTCAAACTCTAAAGATAGAAGGACATATCAAGAAGAAAAAGGTTCAAGTAGTGAAAGA